>WEIS01056467.1:0-16057 GCA_013389965.1 Todus mexicanus | reverse complement strand
ATGATTCTATGATTCTATATTGGTATATTTCTAAAGTATTCTCTTCTTAGGACAAGAGGAAATGGACTTAAGTTGCACCAGAGGAGGTTTAGATTGGATATTAGGATATATTTCTATAGCTAAAGAGTGGCGAGGCATTGGAACAGACTGCTCAGGGAGGTGGTGGAGTCACCGTCCCTGGAGGTGTTCGAAAAATGTGTAGATGTGGCATTTCAGGGCATGGTTTAGTGATCATGATAATGTCGGGTTGACAGTTGGACATGATGATCTTAGAGGTCTTTTCCAACCTTAATGATTCTGTGATTCTGTGATTCTATATGCCAATGAAAAACTGAGGTATGGAAAAGTGAAGAGAGTTGACCATGGATGTCTAGCAAGCCAGTGGCAGAGCCAAGAATAGAAACCAGCTTTCTGTGTTCCCACCCAGTAGTAAGGATTGTAAGACTTGAGGCAAGCTGGTATTCCCTTTCAGCACTAGTGCGATGCTGAGACCTCATCTTGTAAAAACCTCTGACTTTCCCTTTATTGAAATCCATCTAAGTTCAGCGTGATGAAGTTTTTTAATAATCCAACTCCCCAACTGGTTAAAAATATCTCTTAAAAATAAGCATAGATCCTTAAAGGGGAAGCAGGTGGAATCTTCTGGAGCTACCAGGGAGCTGGACGTCATACATTGGCATTATGCAGCCACCTGCATCATCTGTTGACTGTCCGGCAATGTGCAGCCAGTTCCTCATTCACTGACACTTTGGTTTGCATGATTGGACCCTTTGCATATCAAACAATTCCCCCCAAACAGTATAGTTTCAGATTTAAGTTGAACCAGAAACCGAGTACACATCTGCATTTTTATGTTGTGTTTCGTTGTGGGTTTTTTTAAAAAATTTGAATAGGCCATTGAAGAATCAGATCTCTTGATGGTTGGATGCATTAATTTTCTTGTGAGATGGTTTTATTACACACCAAGTTATTTTTTTCTGTTTTCCCAAGATTAACAATATTCTTAAAACTATTTTAGAGCTTTTAAGACTGTAAGAGTTTTTCTAGATCTTTTTTTTGTTTGGCTTCTTGCCAACGGCTGCTGTGGTGAGTAAATCTTCATGCGAAGAAGTGTGTGTTCTTTATGAAGGTTAACAAGGGCCTGCAGAGCACAGCTTAAGCATCTGGCTCATGAGATTAAAAACCTCAGAAGGAAAGAGCTGCAGACCTCAGAGGATAGGTAACCACCTTAAAAAGAAAGTTAGGTGTGAAGAGACAGCCGAAAAAATGGGGGGAAAAGTTGATCAGCAGGAAAAGTTGTCTGTTTTCAGTGAACAAGAAGCGTAAGGTTCTAGTAAGAACTGATAAAAATCAGGTACTCAGATTTGGCAAAGGGTATTAAAAAAGTAATGAGAGGTCTAGCAGGCGAATTACTCTGAAGGTTATACTGGGATAGATCTTATTAAATATTTTCATTATTGACCTTGCTGCACAGACACACAAAATGAAATTGTAGTTATGAAAACCTGCTGATGGCATAGCACTGGGAGACATTTTTGGTATGTTGGAGAGTTGGAATTCCACAAGAGTTGCATTATACCGAGGTCTAGAGTAGTAGAAATTGGATGGCGTGTAATCAGAATGAGAGGTCGGTCACTTAGAGACTAGCAAGGTTTCCAGATAACATTCGGGAGCTTCGTGGGTGGAGGGACTCCAGCAGATTGTTGCTTCTTCAGCAGTGCCTCCACTGCAGACCTTAATTTAATGAGTTTACTCTTTTCTGTTTTGAGTTATTTCCTGATGAAGGCAGTCCCCTTGATGCCTCAGTCCTGACAGTTTATTAAAAATTAAACTGTCAGCCAGCAAATTTGCTACATTTATGTAAAGGTTTATTTTTATGCTTGTGATGAATACCCATAACAGGATTTTATCCTTATAATTAGAAAAATTCTGAGGAAGGAAATACTTGAGATATTACTTAGGTTTGTTCAGGATTTTTTTTTTTTTTTTCTTTTTTTTTTTCCCCCCTTTTTTTCTTTTTTTTTAAATTTGATCATACCAGAGAGCATTGAAATGACTATCCCATCAGGTAGTTAAATGGACATGTGACACTACGTGACAGAAATGATCTCTTGGACCAGGCAGTGTTTGCTGTCCACACAAAAAGGATATCCTGAAATAATTTTCTTGACAGTGCTTCAGGGTTTGTTTGGAGGAGGTTTCTATCTTTACACAAACATAGAAAAACCATAGGAAATAATCCAATGTTGTTTCTGCATTTGGAAGTTAATACCAACCTCATAAATATATTATCTGATGCTTCTAATTTCTTGTATATGGAACTATAGTGGTGTGAGTTTCCCAACCCAGCAGAAGAGAGTCTGATACCACACTGGGGATGTGAGTTTCTGCCCAGATCCTGGTACTGATGTGGATGCTGTGCTGGAGCACCGTTACAGAAAAAGCCTATGACTGTCTGCGTGATTCATTCTCGTTTTCTCTGTTGCTAAAGAGATATTGGAAGGAGATATTCTGCACCGTTGGGAGAAGCTGGTTTGAAACAGAGAAGTTCTGAGCTGTGATTTTTTGAAGGATTCCTGTTTTATTATTATAATATCCATGTTTCTGGCGTATTTTGCTTCCCATACCTACGCATGCATGGCCCTTTTCTTAACAGCTTTTCTCTAGCTCATTCACCAGTCCCCACAAAATACTGACACAGCAAATTCCAACCATGTTGACTCTGGCCTTTTCAGCCCCTGTACTCAGCTCATGTTCCAGCTAATTGAGAGCTTCTTTTACCCCACTAGCGGCCCAGCAGGTTTCTCACACCGCCAGTGCACATTCTCTCCCAGCTCAGGTGCCCACAGCCCACGTGCCATGAGTGCTTTTCTCATGGACCACTGCACCTTCCACCCTCTCCCCAATCTGTTGACCGACTTCTCCAGCGTATGCCATGTGGGAAACACAGTTCTCCCCCTACCTCTTTCTCTTTTCCTCCCTCTGGATTCCCAGGATCACAATATCGCAGTACACCAGGTTGGAAGGGACCTCAGGGATCGTCTAGTCCAACCCTAAATGATGAGGAAAGGACCTTAACAGATGAGGAAATGCAATCCTTCTCGTGGTACTGGTGCAACCTAATGGTTTGTCTTGGCTCACTATTGCCGAGGGGAGAGAAGAGCATGAGCTGGAGGAGTAGGAGATCCTTGCCTGGTCAGGCAGCCTCCCCTGTGCTAAGGGAACGAGGAGTTTCTTAGCTATGCTGTGAGTTAGACTCCTGTGGTGTGAAGTGGGACAATTCTGGGAGTTGAGGCACGGAATACACAGCTAGTAGCAGTCAAAACTAACCAGAAAGCCTGTGTCTTAAAAAAATCTAACAAAAAACATTCAACAAAAGCAGTCTTAAAGTATAGAAGCAGAGGCACCGCGTTTCCTGAAGGGCTGAATTTAATTTCATCCCATGCTTTTCCTCTCTACCTGTGGGTCTTACCGTCAAAGGAGGATTGTGTTGTCTGTGTTCATGCTTTCTCCATGCAATTTGGAATAACTTTTAATAGCCTTTTACAGTTTGGTGGAGAAAATAGTGGGTTTTTATGTATCTGTAATCCTGTGCTTTATATATGAATTATTGTGCTGTTGCTTAAAATCGTTCGCAGTAAGATAATTCTGACTTCTCTTTGAGTCGAGCCTAAGAAAATATCTGTAAATTAGTGCTAATGGTCAGTGTGGCTGGAAGAGAAACTCTTTCATGTTTGGAATTGACTGTAAGATTGAACTTGCTCCAATTTATTGCAAAGTCAATATTCAGCTTAAAAATTAAAAAGGTTAATAATTATTAGGTTTTCAGAGGAAAGTACTAGTGTTATGACCTGCCTAACATCATACAGCTACAAAAATGCTATAAAATGATATTTTAAGCTTATATTTATAGTGAGTAAATGGCTTATTCCTTCATCTCGCTACTTATGCATCCATGAACTGTTAATTAATACTTTTGCAGTAATTACAGAATATTTTAAATATACATTATTCTTCTGAATTCTAAAAGATCAGGATTTTTTTATTAATTTAAAAGGATAATAGGACTGACCCACACTTTCATCAACTCTTTAATAAAGAGATGCTTTTTTAGATCATTTAAATTTTAACATTTTGATTGCAAGGAATAATAAAAAGTCTTTTCTTTTTTACACTTTTTTCCATTTACTTTTCTAAGCTGGGTCACCATTGTATCAAAAAAGGTCATTGTTCTCCATAAAAAGGTGAGTGATTGCCTGCGAGTATTGATACGAGGAGAACTTGCATCCTCACTCTTTTGACTCCTGGCATGCGGTTTTCTTTATACCGAGAGTTGTGGTTTCTTGTAGTTTCTCTTCATTTAGTTTCTTCTGCTTTTTCCACCACTTTGTTACATGCCTGGGAATGTTTATCCCAAATAATTAGGTACCTTTTTGCAACAGAGCTTCTCTCAGCAGTCTTTGCTATGTAGTTGCTGTGGAGCAGAGAAGAAACAAGTACAATTTTTAGATGGGCAGTACGTGTGGAAAATTGAAAGGCTAGGTTTGCAAGGACTGATAATACCTTATAATCGACTAGATGACACAGTTGGGAAAGACACATAAGCTTTGGGCACTTTTAGCTCATCCTCAGGTCTGAAGTAGAATTTGCAGCCTTCAGGCTTGGCAGAAGTAGAGATCAGTTGCCTTGGAGTTTAATTGATTAGGCTTATTAGAAGAATTGAGAGGAAAAGAGGATTGCTACCTTTGGAGCAGGGGAACGGTATTAAGAGGAGAGACAGCAGAATGGAATGCAAAGGAAGTAAAAATCAGCAGGCATAGAGAGTTCCTGCAGGACACCCATCTCACACTGTGGGATCTGAGCCTTCCAAAGCAATGGGTCCACTCCTTGAAGGCAACCAGTACACTGCCAAGGAGATGCCTTTGCTGGGAGCAGGGAGGTGGTGGAAAGGCAAAGCAAACAGTGATATGGGTTAGAAAAAGTAAATATTGTTAAAAAGGCTTAGTCCTTGGCAGCAAATTTGAAAGCCACAGAAAACATTCCATGTATCAACAAAGCGGGCTCTAGGTGGCTCCTTTAATCTTTTACTCTTTAAAACACAAGTTAGTTTTAATGTGATGTAAAATATGTCTTCGTGTAATCTGCATGTGTATGTAAGTAGTGTGCCTTGGCTTGTGCATGATGTGAATAAGTATCTTTGGGTTTCCTCACATTCCTGTTTTTAATACGGTCTTTATTATTACCCCTCTTCGAGTTTTTGCTTGTTTGTTTAAAAGCAAAGAGTAAAACAAAGACAGCAGTGGATTTACTAAAGATCCAGGTAATTGCAAACTGAGTGGTTAGTTGTGGTGCACGTAAAACTGTTTGTGTAAATAGTTTATTTTCCTGCATTGTAGCCTGACTGATTCACCACAAAGTTATGTACGTTCCGGAGTTCTGTTACACTTCACAAATGTTGGAGCTGGAGGCACAGATGCTTTGGTGCAAGGAACCGATCTGTTCCTGGTTAAATGTGCCTCTCAGAACTAAGTAGGTGATTTCCAGGAAGCAGTTTGTTTATAAATCTCTGTTTGCGAGTTACTCGCTCACATATGACACAGCTCACGACCCAGGTCACAGAACTGAATAGGTTATGCAAATATTTCCACAGGTTGTTTGCATCGAAGTAGCTGTAGCCAGGCCCATGGCAACACTCACTTGCTCACCTGTTCCACATCGGTGTGTTTAAGGATACTCTTCATTTTGGCTGCCTTACACTTACCACAGCTGTTTGACCTCATCTTTCTGTTGGCCCAGTAGTGAGAGGTGCTAAGCAGGATGCTCTCCCTGACTGTAGCGAGAAGGGAAGGTGAGCTGCGTTCGACTGGAGCAGGTCTTCTGCTGTTACACTGTGTTATTGACTACCTCAGGTTTGTGCACAGCATCATTTCTGCTCTATGAGTTGCTTCCAGAGCACTTAGTGCGACACAACGTACAAGTGCAGCAAATATTAAGAAGGCAGTGGAATAGTCGTACCACAGGCTACATTTAATTTGGTGAGCTGAGAAGCTCTTTGTGATGCTGGTCAATTTTTGCTCTTGATTCCATATGAAGGTTCAGAGATTTCTGCTTCCCCTTTGTACCTCTGTTCTGTAGGAATGAAAGTCGTGTATGAAGACTGGGAGGTGTAATATATTTTGACCATCTTAATGTGTGCAAGTGAGCAATAAAGGACTCTTAAGACACAGCACAGCTCTGCTACTCAGTCTAGACGCTGTTACTTAGGCTGGATGCAACGTAATTAAGGATATTAAATCATTTAAGATTGTCTTTTCACAGGAGAGTATAGGGAATGCAGTTAGGGGGCACACTTGTTTGCAGCATTCCTACAAGTTTAGTTGTCTTCTAAGCATTTTTCTTCCTTAAAATTATATATTTTCTAGCATTAAGGGTTTGTCATGAGGAATTACAGATTATTTAGGCATAGGAGTGTTTTTTTTTCTGAGGTAGCATAGAGGTTTTCCAAGCAAATTTGAGATGGGAAAAAGCATTTTATTTTTCTCCCTTCCAAAATGATATGCTAAATATTGTCATCTCTTTGCCCTGGTAAATTTCTGGGTGATAGACTGGCTGCTCTCATAGCCTACGATGAGCAGGTTCTTCAGTTTACTGCTAGAATTTCTGTTTTAAAAATTGCAGTTTCTTAATGTTAAGAATCTTACAACATGGACTGGTTGGCGTCTCTTTCTTTTAAACGTTGTAGTTGATGGATCACATCTCTTAAAGGTTCTTATTCTACCTTTTGCCTGTTTGCTAGTGATGTGAGTAGTGTGTTTATAAATTTTGTTGAACTTCATCTGTCAACCAGTAGTAACCGGTAAATCCTGGTTTATTGTGAAGACTTCCTGTATGGTTGCTGTTGCAGAAGTAGAGAGGAAGATGAACTGAGTATTTTAAGCAGAATTCGACATGTTTGAAATGCAACTTTTTAGGCATCCTCTGATTCTTATTTGTGTCATCCAAACTTGAAAAAACAACAACAAAACAAAACCAACCTCAAAACTCAAAATATGAACTCTAGAGGAAAAATTAGATATCACTGGGTTTTGAAAATATCTGAAGGTAACCAAATGTTGAGTTTATATTAAATATGTATGATGTAATATAGCAGTATTATGTTTTACAGGTGGAGACATCCATCAGGTCTGAAAGCTTTTTTTGGTAATACCTGTATCTGTGATAGTGGAGCACAGCGTTGTCCAGATTTTGTTCTGGGGTGGGTAGGTGGTGCCATTTCTGTGTTTCCTGAGTTGTTTCCTTCTCTCCTCATTTACAAAATTGCTGAGGGATTTTTATTTTGCATTGTTTGTGTTAAGGACAATAAGCCCAAGAGTCTGGTCTACTAATGGATTTGGGAGTGGTATTCAAAAATATTGTGTGTGATAATGTATATTAGGTGCAAAATACTTTAGTGAAGTAAAGGTAGACTAGCGTTAGATGGATGGCAATGTACACTTGCAGGTAGCTAAATACTGAGTTTATGTTAAGCTCTGTTTGTCCCTAATGGAGAAGGGGATATTTGAAATCAGTACGTAATAAAAACTTGACAAAACAAGTATTTTAGCCCGTGTGCTCTGATGCAATGTATTGCGTATTACAAGTGAAGTAGCAAGATGCATTTTCTAAGCAGAAGGAAGAAGTGCTTACATTTTTTGTGATCTCNTAATTGCAGTTGGACATAAGATCCCCCTAGAAAACAGTTCTGACCAAACCGGTGTATTAGGTATGGTTTGCTGCCACGTACTTGAATGTGCTTCAGGTACTGGCAAAGCAGTCGAGAAAGAGATTTGTCTGCACATATAACCAAGAGCCAAGGACTTTTTGGTCATGAGAGGTAAGATTATGTGTAGTCTCTCTGTGCCCCAAGTTCACTTTCCTTGGGCAAATTACTAAAGTCAGCAATTTCAAACTGAGGAGACTGGAGTTAGGTGTTGACAGCCATCTTTAAGTACCTAAATAAGTGGTCTCATTTTAAGAGGTCCTGAGCACACAATTCTTTCTGACTTCAAAAGAAGCTGCAAATGCTGTGTCCACTTTGATTAATTGAAAGGCTGACCATCAAAGTGAAATTATGTTGCCAAGCTAAAGGAAAAGAAATAAAGACTTAGCACACTGTATAAATCAATCGCAGATCAGAGTTTACTGGGTATAAAATGTACAGCATCTTATGTGCCCTTTTGTACTTCCTGAGTCTCACTGGGCCCAAAACTACAGCAGAAAACCCCTCACGGTTTGTGAAATATGGTAATGCCCAGAAACATTTGCCAGTTTAGCCACTGAGAAATAGATATGGCTGCTCAAAATTTATACTGTTTGCTAGGGCCTTAGGTGAAAGGAAAACGAAATTTTCAAATGCTTATTTTTTTCATTCGAAGGTAATGTCTTAAATCCTTGAGAGATGAACAGCCTACTACCTTCCCCTACTTTGATCGATCTGTCTTTGAGGCGTGATTTACACCTTATTATAGCACTGCAGGTTACGGCCTCTGTTCCTGAAAGTTTTGTAGAGATAGGTGTCTAGGGAGGAAGAAAAAAAAGACCTGATAAGTGCCCTGATGGAAAGAAAGACTCCAGTGTGTGTGTGTGTGTTTGCCAGTCCTCTGAGCAGAGGGAATCCTCTGTGCAATGAAAACTTCAACTGGGGTTGCCTAACTCATGAGGCATAAAATCATGGGACGACAGAATTTGCTAATGCCACTGTTGGTAGAATTGCAGTTTTCTTTTGGGCTCGGTTTGCCAGCTCTTATGTCCTTACCATGTTTTCTGGGTCATCGGCACATTCAGGTAAACCAGAGCGCCAGGTTCAAACGTGGTATTTATGTTACAGCTACACATTTGGCACAGGCAGGCTAATGCAGAGCAAGGAATCAGCAGTGCTGTTACTCAGAACTACCATAAATTTGGCTCCAAATGCATGTTTAGTAATGAGTAATGGAAGATAACAGTTTGTACCATGGGTGTATCGCCTTCCTCGTCTTAGCGGCTCCTTATCACCACCTCCCGAATACTGATCTGCAGCGATGCCTGTATAGTCTCTGATGCATCTTCTGGCGACAGAGGATGCTGCTGCCACTGGCGTCTGTGGGTGGGGAAACGGGAATCGCTTCAGTCCTTTCCCGTCTGGCCTTCAGTCTCAGGAAGGTGTGTGTGAATTTAGAAATCTCTTTTATCTTCATTCTCTCCAATACTTCTGTATCCAGCTGAAGGCTAGGTGATAAATTTTTGTCATGGCTCTTTTATATTGCTGGAGTGCACTACTGTTATCTGATAAGATTAGGAAGTCAAGCAGCATGAATGATTATTAAAAATAATTGTTTGTTTATACAAATATGACAGCAAAATAGGTTACTCACACAGGCCAAGTGACCCAATTATTCAGGTTTTGAATGTGTGGAGAGGCTGTGCTATGTTGCTGCACTTTAAGGAGAGAAAACCTTTTCTTCTGTGTTGAACTGCTGAGTAAGTTTATTTCTTTTTTGCAGCGCTAGTACCCTGATGATGGGGAACCACCGGAGAGCTCATTGAGACTACAGTTCGTATCTTTGTCTCTAGAAATGAGAGCTTCTGTAACCCCCTTAATAAGTTATTTTTAGCTCTAAATGCTGATCTGTCCAGCTCTTGTCACAAAGTTTGATCAGATCTAAGTGAAACGATACCTCTAGGTCTCAGCCTGAGTCTTTCATTACTCCTGGCAGATATTTTCAGCTGCTTGCTTTAAAGCTGGGTTTTGAGGTTTCCATTAGGATTGTCATAGGCTTTTTCTCAGCCTTCATGCCAAAACGTGTTCTAAAATTATATAGACTGCTTCATTGTAGGTGTAGTGCTGAGGGATATGGTTTAGTTGACGTCTTGACAATGTTAGGTTAATGATTGGACTAGATGATCTTAAAGGTTTCTTCCAATCTAGGAAGTTCTGTGTGATTCTGTGATTAACCCTTCTGAATTTCTTTGAAACACTTAGTTTGTGTGGGAAACCAGCTGAACTGAGACAACTAACACCCAGAGCTCAAGTCAGGTTTTTTTGGCTAACCACAGTCTTTGTAGTTTAGTCCTTTAGTTCTCTGCTGCTTCCAGTTGAGCAGTAGCAAACACACCGTACTCTGCTGTTAAGTTGTGCGTAGCCCATCCTTATGTGTATCTCCCCTGACAGAACTTTATTGTGCACCCCGGGGTCAGCCACTGGACGCTGCTTTTTTTCAGATAGAGAAACTGATTCCTATAGTCAGATTTAAAAGCACCAGCTACTGCCCGATTCACAGAGAGCAACTCCAGCCCTAAGGGAGGCCAACTTACTGACTGAGATCACCAAGCAAGGTTTCATTGCTCCTCGTTTCCTCCAGAAATCTACCTGAACGACAAGTAAGCTGTTAAAAGATATTTTATCAATGTTTTCTTTAAAGAATGTGGATTTACCCCAAATGAAACATTCTAAGGAAGTGCAAACTTCTGACTTGTTTCCTACCGTCGTACCTGGCAAATTTTCTGGAACTTCATGGCAGCTTTCTCGAGGGAATTTTTCTGAGTTTGCAGTCTCCAGGACCTCAGGTTCGCTGTGCCACTGAAAGAGGAGCCTGGCAGCAATGGGTGCTGCTGGGAGATCTCACCCTCCTGGCAGGAACATCCTCAAAATTTAACTGGTTCTGGGCAAATAGGGAAACTGAAACTTATACGGTGGATCCTACAAGGGATTTTTCTTTTCTGAGGTTGAATTTCACTGTAGATTATCCAGCTAATAAACATGCAATTGTAAAATCAGCTCCAGCGTTTAGAGACTTCAAATGTGGGGGATACTCAGTCTTTCCTTAACCATGAAGCCAAAGAATCTCCCAGAACTGGAATAGCCAGCTGCTCCCTTTTCATTAAGGAAAGGTGTATCTGTGTGTGTACATGTGTATTTTTACTTATCTTGTTCTGTGGGATGATACTTTTCAGCCTAGTAACACTTTCTGGACACTACAAATACTAGTACTTAGAGTTCAATGTAGAGGTCTTAGTGGTAACCTGCAGTAGTTCTGGTATAAAAACCTGTGCAAAAACCAGTATTGATTTTTTTCAGGACATTGAAGAGATTTACAAAGAAAATGATGCTTGGGGTTGCACTGGTTTTTACATGTTCTTGTGTAAAAAACATATGCAGTAGCCTAGTTTTGATTTTTGCTCTTAGATATCTTAGGTATGTTGGTGCTGACCTTCCTCCGCCTTGAAGGCAGCTCGTTGTGGGCCTGAGAAACTCTGGGAGCACTTGCAATATTCAAGTGAATTCTTTAAGTAAGATTATTATTTTTTTCCTTACTTCAGTAAGTATTAAGAAAATCAGACCAGTCACACTTCAAAATTTCATGTCCATGGAGTTTGCAAAGTCATAATTAAGTGAATTTTCCAGTAAGCCACAGGTAGAATACAATAAGCAAGGCTTTCTCTGAATTTTATTTTTAAAACTTGTAGATAAACACTCAGGCTAGTTCTATGCATACTTAGAATGAATACCAAATTATATTTTGTTGCAATTTTAAATAGTTTTTGTTCTTAGTTTCCTTCTTTATGTGCCCCTTCCTCAGGGCTTAGCCTATTTCCCCATATTTAGAATTGCATAGAGTTTGTCATGTTCTGTAGGGAGTTAGCCCTGTAAAATCCAGTGCTCTTGCTTAAGCAAAATTGCAGGATTTGTGGGAGGGTGTGTGTAACCCTAAAAAGAAATAAATAAATAAAAACCCCCTCCCCAACCCCAAACCAAAAGCAAACAACCAAAACAAAGAAAAAACCCATAGCAAATTCTGTAAAAAGTATATGGCTCTTCTTCTCTAATTGCCCTGCTAATTTTTCAGATAGTTTTAAAAGGCTTCAATTATTTAAAATTCCTATGACATTTTACAATTGCTGTTATTTTATACTCTGAAAAACAGGTTACTTTCATGTCTGAAATCACAGAGAAATCATATGTACTAAATATTACATTCTTGCCATCGCTTTTATGCGTAGCATGTTTAGCAGCTAACTAAAATCCGAGCAGAGAGCTCATCTTGAAAGAGACTACTTAATTAAAAATTAAACGACGAATTAAAACTTAAATTATGCAAAACTAATAAGCTACGTTACCAAAACCAACAATTAATACGCTACAGTATACGGAAAGAAAATGCTAACGTTTTTACTTTTGTTTCGTGTTTGCATTGCTGTCTGTGTATTCTGCTATTTTGGAATCCCTCATCTTGAAGTATTTGGCATATCTGAATTCAGATATAAACCAGCGATTCTGAGGTTTATGAGTTTTGCAAAACCCATCAGGGATTAGAACTCTGGTAAGGTAAAAGAATCTGTTACGAAGTGGGAGGAATCCAATTATTTTTCAATTAATGCAATATCACTCCTGTATATAAGATTCAAATCAGTGCATCGCATCACCTTGTGAAAATCGATAGAGAAAAATGAACTCATTGACAAAAATTGCAATTTAACCTATTGCTCTACTTCCTTTGTATAAAAGGTTTATTTTTTACTGAAATTGCCTCTAGCTAATTGCAGATGCGGAGGTTCTGCATACGGGATTTATATGTGCATACCTTTACAGAGACCAGACTGAGCTCACCTTTAAATTCTGTGTAGTTGAGCAGTTTCAAGGAGGTGTTTCCAATGTCCCTGGATCAGAGGCACAGAAGAATTTTTCCTTAGCAAATGTGGGGACGTCCACCTCTACATCTGACATACTGCAGTGGCCAAGTACTAGACGTGCTGTAAAATACAATGTGTAACAGAAGCACAGGGAGACACTTCTGGTAGTATCTGCTGGTGTTTTTCATAATTGTGTTCTTCAAGCTAGGTAAAGCTTAGATGTCTGAAGTAAAGGAATTGGGGAGTTAAAAAAAATTCCATCTGATTAGGTTAATTATGGAGCTTGGATCTAATACTTTATTACTGCTGCATACTGGAAGGTGGAACTGCCTTTACATTTGCATTTTCTTACATTTTAGTATTGCATAAAATAATCTTAGCTTTTAATGTCTCCTATCAAGTATCTCCAGCACCTATCTGTATTTCTCTCTCAGGTCTTGCTAATTTAGCCTGTGTAGCTATATAAGTAGTTGTTTCTCTGGCACTATAATTTAAAAGTTTACATTAAAAAATAAAATCAATACTGGGATAAAAGCATGAAGAGTACAGCTAAAATAATTTATAATAGCTCTATTGGTGATGGAAATCTAAGGAATAGATACCGTGTATAATAAAGCCAATTAACCGACCTTCTTGTAAGGAAAAATACTGCTCTTGCTGTGGGGGATGGAAGGAGGATCATGGAAGCAGTTACAACTCTTAATTCTCTGGGTTGAGCTATGTTAGCCCTGGCATAAATTGCAGCAGCCTAGAGGTACATGTGCCATCTGAGGATTGCATTCTGCCCTGACATCCTTGTGCACGTGTCGGAGAGGTGTGGGGGAGAGAGAGCAAAGGCACTGGTGTCTGCTAGGCGGTTTTGCTCGCTGGGAGGTCTCGAATTTCCTCAATCATCTCCTCCTGTGTCAAATACAGGCTTTGGTTGATTTGCACAACTTACAGTCCAGCAGAGCGGGTTGTGGTAAGAGAACTGGCTTGGTATTTAACCTAAGTGATTTCTCTCACTTCGGCATTTATCAGGTAAAAGTTCTCTCTCCAACAAAATGAAGTGTTTAATCTACTATCACAAAGAGTGAAACGTGAATAAAGATTGACTTGGATATAATCTTTCTAACTACTCTTGATGGACATCTTAAGATTCAGCTTAATTTAATTGAAATCTTAAACTCTGTCTTTTTGGGAAGCTCTTTTCTTTTATGTCCATGGTTAAGTGAGCAAGACAATGACATGCTCCCTTACCAACTGTGCGGGAATCATCGGCTTGATTGACTAATGTTTCTGCCCTTTTTATGCACTTCTGATGTTCCATCACAGGTTTCTCCTTTCTGTGCATATAAGTGGATTTATCTGAATGATAATAAGCCAGATGGTTAGGTGGTAGGCCAGGTATTTTGAAGGTAAGCATATTCTTTGTCATAGAGCCACGTTAGCCAGGAGCTGTGCACCACACTTAAAATCCTTCAGCAGCCTCCCCAGGAGGTGGCAGCTGTAGAAGCCTAATGGATATCATCACCTTCAACTGTCAGCTCCTTTTTTCCTGTCTGTCATGACTGTTTACTTCTGATCATACCAGTTGACATTTATGTGTCACAATAGAAAACCGAACCAGTGCAGGAGTAGAGGCGACACTGGGTTTGCGGTTACTTCTTGTATCACAACAGGCAGCTGGCAACTCATTAACACCATGTGGAGTGTCAGGCATATAGTACATTAAATAAAATTAATGCCTACAGGCGCTATATACAAAGAGATGGCCATACCAGACAATGAAATCACATGAATGGGTGAAACTGGAATAGTAGAAGCGACAGATTTAAAAAAAATAGTAATAAAAAAAAAGGGGGAGGGATATGTCTGTAGTCCAAGGTACACGAGCATGTCAAACCTTTGACTGTCACTTCTTGTCATTTTCATATGTAGTCACTGAAGAAAGGCATGTGGTTTGAGTTCTGCTGGGCACTCAGTGACTTACTGGGGTCTGTGTGCTTGGTAGGAGAAGTGGCGTTAAGATCCTCAAAGACAACCACCCACCTTCTCTGCAGCCATCATCCAGCAGTGAGCGCGAGCGCAGAAAAATTAGTTCTGGCCGTGGTGATCCAGGGAGGGGATGTTAGCTTGAGTACAGTCCTGACAGTGATGGACAGAAAAGTGCTTTTCTTCATAAACAGCTCACATGGCTTTGTGTGCAGCCGTCTGTGAGTTCTTCACTCACATTCTCCACAATCGTCACTGCTCTTTTGTCCTAGATGGCCGGCATCGGGCTGTTTGCTATGTATTTTGCTCTATTTGCAAATGTGTTTCTCCATCTTTTGTCAGTGAATGATTTGCCTAAGCCACGGTCCTCATTACGAACCAGCAATCTGGGGAACAATTTGCTACAACATGAGGCACTTAATCTCAAATTCACAGAAAGTGTTATACACAGATAAAACTTTTCTGAAAAAAAAACAATGATCAGTAATTTCAGATTAATTAATTTTCTACGGCAGAATGTTAAAACGTAAATTAACATTAGGATCTTTTTACTTGTTGGGAAGTTTAGATAATATTTGGATTTATCTGCTTAAATATTCTATATAGATGGGTTCCAGTTGTTCTATAGAATACTGAAATACAACTGCGCATTCCGGGAAGCGTAGCAAGTGGTTTCGAGTAGAAATGACAGGTAGATTTTAGTACACAGAATGTCATTACAATCACAAAATTTTTATTACTCACTGGACATCATAAACCACTGAGTTTCCCTTTAATTTAACAAGGCAGACCCTGTAGACTGCAGATGAGATCTCTTCTCTGGGCACTGTGGTTGTGATGCCGTGACTGCCAGTAGTACATGTTAGTTCAGGCAAGTTCAACAGGCAAGAATTTACACAGCACATCAGTTTTCTGTGCCATTAAACTGATGGAAACATGTTTAAGGAGAAAAAGAACAACAACAATGAAAAAAAAGTATTACTTTAACAAGCTGCTTTACAGTTTCCCGCAGGAAACAGGAAAAAAGCTGAAATATTAAAAGCTATTCATTGTCATAATTAAATTGTTACAAAAAATTAATTGTGGGCCAGTGTATTGTCTCATTAAAAAAAAAAGTACCTGCTTTGATTTCATCTTTTGGCAGTTTATTTTATGCATTTATTGTTCGTTAATTAGAGTTCCTACATATTTGCCCTTCTTGCCTGATTGCCTTTGCCTTTTATAGCTTACGGTGAGCTTGCCTTGCCTTTGCATTTGAGATGAGCTGAGATAGCCAAACACAGTGATTGCGTCAGTTCTAGTTCTCTCCATAATTTTTATTAATCCTCACTGAGGGGTTTTTTTTCCCCCTTAAAGAAAACAGAGGTCTACTGTATTTAATTTGATAATTTGATGTTCTCAGGATCATCTGCCATTCCGGATAGTTTTTTCTGTT
>WEIS01056460.1:0-31954 GCA_013389965.1 Todus mexicanus | reverse complement strand
AAAAACCTGAAAGTTTAAAGCCTGAGCTGCGGAAGCGGGGAGAGGAGGGGTAGGCGCTCTGGGAGGTGCCGCCTGGGTGCAGAGCGGCAGGTTTGGGGCACGTCTTTATTTTCCGTCCCTTCCTCCTTCCTTGGAGTCGGAGCCCTCGGTAGCTCTCCCCGGGGAGCGCTGCGCGGGGCGGGAGGCAGCGGCCGCAGTCCCGGGGTGCGGAGCCGCCTCCTCGGCGCGGCCCCCGCTGCACAAAGCGCTGCCGAGCGCCCGGCGGGACCGGCTGGCCCCGGGTGGCCCCGGGTGGCCCCGGGTGGCGGTGCCGGTGTCGCCGAGCCCGGGCGGTTGGCGTTACCTGCCCGGTGGCTCCGGCTGCGCTCAGGCCAGGGGAGCCGGGCTCGCCGGAGCGCGGCTGGAGCGAGCCCAGGGCGGCCTCTCGCACATGGGCAGCCGGTAAATCTGCTCCTCATCCCAGGGCTTTATCTCCGCCAGGCTGCTCAGAGACACAGGGGCCATCTCTTGGGCGCTGCGAGCAACCTTGTCTTCGACGGAGACTTTGCGCTGAGGAAAGGAAGTGTATTTTTCCCAGGGAATATAAAATCTACTGGAACGCAGGGACTGGCAACGTTTTCAGTGTAGTAAATCCTTTGGAGAAGGCAGCGTGAATTTCAGTGAGGCTGGCTGAGAAAAACCTGACCTGGTTGTTAAGTGAAGTGGGGGGAACAAGCAAACAAAAAAGCTGGATCATGTGTAACAGGCGAATGGGGACATGGAGCCTGTCTTCACTTCTCCACACGCTACTTATTCATAGCCTGTGAAAGGTGGTGAGACGTGAAAATGTGGTATTTCAGCCACCACGGCAGCGAGCAGGGCTCGTTTCTGACACTCCGTTGATAAATTGCTTGGCATTTCATAAAACTTCATCATCCCCTGACACGTGATGATTTTTGCAGCTTTTAGGGCTGGGTCTGCCAGCCACAAAGTAGCGGGAGGCTCCTGTTGCCTGGAGAGTGGGTCTGACCTGCTGCACCACTGTCCCCACTGTGTCCCTTGCACCCTCCAAACTTCCACGGGGCAGAGGGCAGCAAAGAGGAGGCCTCGCTGGAGCTGGCAGGTGGCCTGCATGGTGCTGGTGAGCCTTTGGGAAGGGCAGCAAGGGTATTGCAGTCACTGAAAGTGGCACTATCTCAGCAAGAATGCTGAGAAGGGGCATTTCAGCTGAGTTTTGTGCAGTAGCAGCAGGTACCGGTGGCGTGACCCAGGCAGACAGCTTTGCTGGAGGAGTGTTCCCACATTTCCATCACTGGTGCCCTTTGGTTTTGCAAGTTCCATGAGTTACGGCTCCCTTCAGAGGCTCGTCTGCTGATGGTTTTAGGGGCACCGTTTCAGTCTGTTACATCATGACCCGCATAAAAAGCTGAGACTGGCTCTCAGCAGCCCATCCTGCTGCCATCACACCTTCCCCTTGGCCGCTCTGCTGCTGCTCCACGTGGTGTCCAAGGGACAGAAATGCTTCTGTGTGTTTATTTCTCCAGTCCCTTGCTGTATTACTGTAGCTGTTTAATATACTCATTGAGCTGAATCAATCCCCACCTGGCAGCATCCATACCGCAGCTTTTGCAGCTTCAGCTTCATTTATGGAGAGGGAAGGGAATATAAAATACAAAAGGGAAATAATGCACAAGCCCACAGAGGCTTCAGTGGTTATGGGCAAGCTGTGAGCTGCATAAATGTACAGCTGGAGTGAGTGCAGGGAGCTTTTCATAAGTCAGCTGGGAAGATTTAAAGCCCTGGTTTTAAGGTGGCATTTTGAAAATGACAAGATGATGGAGTCTAGGTCAAAAGTTATCGGGGAGTCTTAATCTCATTGAAATTAAAGGGAGTTTGCATTCTAGGTGTGATCTAGAAAAGGATTTGGAATCAAAGTCACATTGATTTTATTGCTATATAGACACAAACTTCTGACATTTATAGTAAAATATTTACTGGGAAAATGGAATTTGTGGAAGGACCACAGTGATATGTCATCAGGCTTGGAAAATGGGCTGTTACCCATGAGTGAAGTTTGTGTCTGGTCCCCTTGGAAGATGGGACTTGCAGCTTTTCCTTTATTATGAAGGAGGTATCATTGCTCATCAGCAAAAAAACCTCGTTAGAGCAGCGCTCACAGCTGCACTGAGTGGGGATTATTTGAGCAGCGCAGCATATGACATCCACTGACCCAAGGCAACTTGTAGATAATTTATTTTCCCATTCAGTGCACGTGCGGTGATGCTGGGTGATGTCCCCATCCTCCGGGAGCAGGGGCTCAGGTCTGCCAGGACAGGACCTTGCTCACCCTTGAAACCCTACAAGTGGGCTTCTGGCTTCTTCTTGGGAGACATTATGTGCTTGGTTACAATTGATGTCCCTTTTCTCTGTGGTGGCTCTGGCTGGCAAGACCTCTGCTTGCTCAGAGAGTTGTGGTGGGTTATATCTGGTAAATGTGGTCTGAGTGTGGGATCATAGCAGGGTCCTGGAATGGTGTCCGTGTCCCCCCACAGGACAATGGGGACAGCAGAGCTGTGAGTGGGGTGGGTTGAAACCTCTCCTTTTGTGGCAGTCAGAAAGTTGTGTGTAGATGGGAGGAGAGTCTTGGTATGGGTTTGGTTATTAAAAATTTAACATCAGAGGTTGATACCATAATGGCAAGAGCCTGGGTGAGATGTTCCAACCATTGCTTAGACATGTGCAGATAGGAAGAGTTTTCCAGCCCTCCCTTTCTCAGGACAAAGTCACTCTCTGGGTGCCATGTCCCAAGCAAAAGCTGAGCCTTCTGTTTGTAAGAGTTAGCACTTCAGGGACTGAGATACAACACAGAAGAAAATGGTTTTTAACAATTTGGGAAATACTTAACTGAGGTGATGCTCAAGTTGAACATCGCAGATGGTATTGGAGCCAGATGAGAGGTGCTGATGTGGGGGCCCACAGCAGGTGCTGGCATGAGGAGGGATGGGAAATCCTGGAGCATCCTCCATCACCTCTGACAGAGTGATGGACCATGAACATCCTTCCCATCTCACAGCTAGAAGTATGATTTGAAGCCCACTATCCAAGAGACCTTCCCAGGACTGTGGCAGGGTCTGGGTAAAGCTATGGTGGGACTGGCCTTTTACCTGAGTGAGAATGGATGCCATCACTTTCTACAGGAACAGAAAGCTCTGCTTTTGGCACTGCCAAAATACCTGACCCTGGCTGGGTCTCTGCTTTCATTTCTTGCCATCCCCAGCTTCTTTCATGTGAGTTTGCCCCAGTTCCTGCTGCTGTGGCAGCTGACTGGTGGTGCCTCTTGCGAGGATGCTCAGAGCTGCACTGACTTTATATTCAGTAGAAAATGGTCCTTTCTTGGATGCTGTTGGGAGATCCTGGAAGCTGCGGAAGGACAGAAGCAACACAGCAAAAGACTGGATGATTTGGAAAGTTGTGTTAAATCCTTCCCGTGATGGAGTAGCTGCGTGGGAAGCAGCATGTCTCTCCTGAAGCACAGAAAAGGTGAGAAGCTGGGACAAACCTGCCCTTTTCTGTACAATGACTGAAGGAGGGTGGAAAGCAATGTCAGCATCATGTATGTCAGCTCCTTTACAGTTCTTGCTGCAAAATATCTTATGGACTGCTTGTGAAGGAAACATCAGGTCATCGGATAGGTGGTAGGAGAGGTACAGCTGGGTGGGTGTTACATGAATGAGTAAATGGAGATATAAAGGGATGGTGTGAGTAAGAGAGGGGTGTAGGTGAAAACCAGCTACACACAGACTGTTTCACCTGGTAATGGGAGCTGGCCAGATGGGAGGATGGAGAAAGAATGAGAACGAGTCTATTCCTTGTGTATTCCCACAGGTTTTCCCAGAACACAGCTGCTGAGCAGGGCAGGCAGCCAGTGGCCTCCTGAGACCATGATGGGCTTGCTACTGAGCCATGCTTCTCTGGCTAGGTCATGCTGCCTATGCCCAGTCTCAGGCTGCTCCATGTCCTGTATGGTTTTTCCCACCCTGCCTGCTGGGACATTTATCATTAAATCCTGGATATGGCAATAAATCTTGCTAAAATCCGGGTGGTAGAACACTTAATAACTCCAATGATGTATAAATGCTTATTATATACTTTAATATTCTTGACTGTGAAACTCAACAAGTTACACAGAGCAGAGACCTTATGTGAAGATGGGACCAAACTTCTGTGGCTGCTCAGCTTTAGACCTGGAAAGCTTGTGCACAAAGCCACCACCACTGGCATCTGAGGAGCTGCATCCCAAACTGCTTAAGCAAAGCTGAATGGAGCAGCAGTTGTGTTTGGTAACTGGGTTTAATGCAGCCACAAGTGGCCCTTGGGTTAAGATGTTTGCCTGACGTGGGGTTTTTACAGCCCTTCTCTGCTTGCTTTGTGCCATCATATCAGTGCTTGGAGACTGTGTGGTCATGCTGGTTTCTAAGCAGGGAAGTGGGAATGCAATCTCCTGAATCACAAGGTGTCTGCTTCGTGCTAGCAATCACATGTAATCACGCCTAGGGGATGGAGGTCTTGGTGGCTGTGGCCAGTGCATGCAGCCTTCAGCATTCAGAGATGCCAGTGGCACTCAGGGGATTTCTTGCATTCTCTCATTTATCACACTAAACGTGTTCATAAAAATACTCCAGCTGCCAGTGCTGGGGAGAAGAGCTGTGGCGGTGAGGGAAGAGCTGCAGTGGGCGGCCCTGCCTCCATGGCATAGGTACCCAGGGCTCACCTCTCCTCACCACCAACGCGGGGGATGTGGAAGAGTTTTAATTAGCTCTTGATGCTATTTTTTACCTCCAGGCATTGCTTAATTTAGCTCAAGCTGACATGCACTGATTGTTAAGGGGAAAAGAAGGAAAGGGGAGCGTTGGGCCCTCTCTGCTGAACAGCTTGTAGGAGTAGCCGCATCTCCTGAAACCTGGTCTGGGAACTGGGGCTTTTCTTAGACCTTCTGTAGCAGTGAAAGTTCATTGCCCAGTGAAATTTAATGTGCTGGCATTCAAAACGCACAGCTCCTGCAGGGCTTACGCTGCATTTGTGGGTTCTGTTCATACCCACTTCAGTTTAAAACAACATCAACATCTTATGGAAAAGGTGCCTGAGATGTGCAGTCACACTGTGACCTGTCTTGCTGCTGGAAGGACACAGAGACCTTGATAAGCTGTCACTATGCTAGGAAGAGACTTACTCTCCTCTTTTTAAGGCACCAGGCCATTGCAGAACTTTGTGCCATTTTAAATGACATCTGGACGTGAACAAGAACCAACTGTTAAAGATTTAGTATTGCCCTAGACAGGCCTTGGTCCTGGTGTGAAGTGGACACCAACAGCTGAGCCAGCCGCTCTCCTCCAGCCATCACATACGCAGCCAGATTACGTTGCCTTTGCTTATCTCTGCTGCTGGGTCTGCTCAAGCTCCCTCTGCACTAGCCAAGGTGAGCAGAGGGAAGCATCATGCTGAAGCTTAAGAGGGTCGCTGGATCATCGGTTTACTGGAGTTTATGTATTTAGGATATGAAGTACAGCCTGTAACATGCAGCACACAGAGGTTAATGGGCAGTCACCGCTCTGCGCATCACACAGCAATGAGGTTTGTGCAGGTCTTACAGCAAAGTCCCCACCTGGTTTGCTTTGCAGCACTACATATTACCCCTTTTATTCTGCTTGTGTAGCTCCTTGTAGGATATTGGAACCAGCAGTTTGATTCACGTCCCTGACCACAAGCACTCTGCCATTCTGCAAGCAGGTGAATATTGTATGTCAGCTTTGCTATGAGTTTAGAAGGCACTGGGGAGGCCTCTGCACTGGAAAGGGCTCAGTTACTGTGAATGATGTAAACTTTGAGTGTATATCTGTATCTATATGTATCTATAGTTTAAACCTGGTGAAGTGGACTTGAGTGCCTGGACAATATTGCAAGCTTAGAGCTTTAGCTCCTATTTCCCTATTGAGAAATGCACTTTGTATAACGTTTTCCTACAAAATCACAGGGTAGGAGCTGCCAGCACATGGATGCAGAGACCTGCCTGCCATCCGCCTGTCCCTGTGTCCCAGCATCGTGCATCCCTTGTGTGAGTCAGTTGGAGGCAGAGAACTACGGCTGAGTCCTCTCCTACGGCTCCAGTGCTTTCCCCTGCCTGCTGCCAAAGCCACCCCACTCCCAGCTTCTCCCAGAGCTGTCCAGCAGCCGAAGCACCATTGAGGACCCTCCTCGCTGTGACAGTTGCCTTGCAGTTGGTCTGCCAGAACCTGAGCTGCCCACCTTCACAGCCAACGTTGCAGCTTTTTCATTTGCTAAAGTATTCCTTTGGCTGGGGTTAAAAGAGGTAAGAGCCTTGAACACCAAGGAGAAAGGAGACATGCTCTGTAAGAGGTTTTGGGGCGATGTCTGTGAATCCAGGAAGACCATGTGAATGAGCACTAGCTGTACACACACGGGCTGTGCTGGCAGCTTGTGAGCCAGGACCGGGGTGGGGGGGCTGTTTGGTCGATGATTTTATGTGTTGAAAGTTGCTGGCATCATCCAACGTGAATGAGCTGGAGTGGATCCATCACAACAGCGCACGCAGCAGTGCGGGCACAGCAGAGGCGGCCAGTTCAGGAAAGTGTCTGGTTAGAGAGCTGAAGTGGGGAAATAAATCTCAGTTGCTGCACCTTTGACCTTGGGAATACCATTTGATGTCCTCGTATTTGGAGCTGGAGCTGAAGGTGGGCTCAGTTCATCAGTAACAACCATCCTTGCAAACCTGACCCAGGCAAAAAAGTCAGGGTTTGAGCAGTCCATCGTAAAGAAGGAAAGGGAAGAGCAGCAGTGGGTCAGCCTTGGGGGTTCACCAGACAAGCTGTTGGTTCAGCAAAAAAGTATGGTACTTTTTATACAGCATTTCCTTCACTCTTGCCCTGCCATGAAAGGATTTTAGATCAAGCTTAAAAAAAACCCCAATAAATGAAGCATGGGAAGTGGTAGGGAAAAGGGGAGTTTGTCAGAAAAAATATGGAAGTCAAGTTTAAGAGAAAAATCCCAAGTAACCCCACTCATTTTATGAATTAGTGGTGAGCGTTACTGCATGTGGCTGTCACACACCGTTCCTTCCAACTATTTTTCAGGTGTTCCTTGTGTCTGATGACAAGCAAAAAAGGAATAGATTTATGATTGCTGCGGCTCAATCTAGGTTTAAATAACTCATAGCCAGCCTTCTTTTTATTTGTTTATTTTTTAAAATCCCTCTCTGGAGAGGCTGTGAGCCCAGCGCGCTTGATTGATTGCATGCTGCTGGTTGTATCCAGTTGCAATGGCAGTGCCGCACGCGCGGCTGGCTGCACAGCACTGATCTGAGCAGCCAAGGGGAAGCTTTCAAGTCCAGTATTGATCCTTTGCAAGTTTATGGCTACTTGTAGTTGCAGTTTCTAGTGCTTGTTGAAACTTCCATGAGATGGACTGTTTCATTTCTTAATATCAGGCTAAACCTCCACATCAAAAAGATTTATTTCCATACTTAATTTTTTCCAGTGCATTATTTCTTGCTCAGAAATTGAGCTGATGTTTCTATATGACACCAATGCAGCTCTGTAAAGCCGCCTTATGTATTTCTGTCTTCCCATGTACTTGTGTGAGGTGGTGGGTGCCAGCAGCCCAGGTCAGGGTACCCTATAGACTAGCTCCAGCCCACATCCCCTTTGGCCATTTCCCTCTCAGTGTACCAGCCCAGGAGTTGCAGCTTTCCTCTGCAGCCACCCCTGCTCTCCTTCAGCTATTTTATCGAAGCAGAGCAGCCTTGTGTTTTTCTCCTGCCTGCAGTACATCTTTTCCAAGCTTCAGGAGGGACTGTTGCTTGTCAAATGCTAGTTCCCAAACTGTCTTTCCAAATCACCCAGTTTTCCAGGTAAGATTTGTGGAGCTGCTTCTCCTGAGTTCCCGGATGGAGCAGAGGGCACTGCCCACCCTATCTCCTCCTCTGCTGAGCTGCATATGCCTGGCTGCAGCTAAAGTCATCTCACCGTGTGCTGGTAAAATCTTCTCTGCAGAGCCATGGAGCATCGTTTTGGGTTAGCTGGATGCAGGCTGCACTCTGCACATTGTTTTAGGAAAGCCTTTGTATGTGCTCTGTAAGCTCAGTGGAAACTGTTGTGCCATGTTGTGACCACCTTTCTATTCCATTGTGGTTATTAATGACGAAATTAGGCTTTTCTGGATTTGCCGACAGGAGAGCCAGGGTGACGTTGTGCTGTCTGAAGGAGGGTGACAATGTTGGCCTTGGCCTCAGCCAGCTGCCCCAGCATGGTCCTGCCTGCCCAAGTGTGGCTGGCTCTGAAATGTTCAGTTCTGAAAAAGTCATGCTCCTCAGCCTATCTATTTTTGCCCACATTCATGGCCTGCATTGTGTCCTGAGGAAGAGATCGTGCTGCTTGAAGACCCTTTATTTTTAGTCAGCCCAATTTTCTTGTTGCAGCTTAGTGGGAGCTGGTCTTTTCAGTTCAGCTCCATCACAGCTCACACTTTCCTGTATTCACTGGCTCTTACCCAGGTCTCTGATGTTCTTTGTGCATCGATCGCTCACTCAGAGGGTTTCCCAGCCCCCTTCCATCAGGCTTCATTCCTTCTCCTTTATGTTCTGCTCAGCATCTCCCACTGCTCCAGGTCCATGGCTTAACCTCTGATTTCCCTCTGCCCTTGGCTTGCCGTGGTGTCTAGGCTTTCACAGCCGCAGAGGCAGGTTGCCAGGCCTGTCCTGGAACCCAGCACCTCTCCTCAGACAAAACCTTCCCTCCTGTCTGCTCTGACAGCCATCTTGGCAGTGCTTCCACTCCTCACAAATGTCAGGAAATTGGAAATGATGGTCTAGCCACGTGAAAATCAATAGCTGCCTCCTTGGCCTGGCCTGGCCCTGCTCTTTCTACCTGCACCCAGAGCAGGAAGCAGCGCTGGTTTCCGCTGAACTTGGTGCAGTGTTTTATTGATATGATCTGTGCTGTCCAGGCAGTTGACCAGTAATATATTTGTTTTTCTAAACCCATCCACATAGCCCAGAGCAGTGGCTTGTGCTCAGCATTATGTTACTGAGGGGTTGGGCTCAGAAATCTGGCCCAGGATAACATTTTCTTTTTGTGATTGTGGAGCAGCAGGTAAGGACTTCAGCTCACTCCTAGATCTGGGTGAACTGTGTTAGGAGCAATGCCAATATTCATTTTATTTTCCGAAGGGGTCAGACCCAGTGAGGGCCATGTACAGTTTCGATCAGAAGCTATGACTCCAAGACAAAAAAAATATTCATTATGAGGACTGAAGATTACATTGCAGACCACCTTTATTATTCCCTGGATTATTATCAGAAGGCAATTGAAGGATTAGGAACAGTTCTAAGGTCCCATTTCTTGGAAATCTTTGGGACTATATTAATGTAATTTAAAATACAGCTACTGTTGGAAACCAAACAGCATCACTTTTTCAGCTGTAGGAAGCATAACATAGTTGGTAGAGATTACCAGAGACTAAATCCTTGCTGAAAATCAAGCCAGCTCCTGTTCGTGTCCTTGAGAAATCTTTCCCGTGGGAGCTCTGCTGATTCTCTAGGTGCTGGACACGGGGTAAGGTTTGTTCTGAGTGCCTGCTCTCCACCGTCCCTGACTCTCGTCCTCCACCACATCAGGTGTGACTGCTGACTAAGCAGTAATAGGGATCAGTCTCTAATGCATCTGTGATTACATGGAAATTGAAGTGTGAGAGAGAAAAGAAATGAGGCAATTGAAAGGTGTGACTCTGGTGCCTGACCCCTCTCCCTGCTGCTACTGTCACCCCAATGATCAATATAAACAATGCCAAATGGGTATATTTTCCAGTGCCTGCTATTGATGGACGACAAATCACAAGAAGTACTTCGCTGTTTCCCTCTGAGTGGCTTTATCTGGACTTTTGTATACTCCCTACTTTGATTTTTGGCTCCTTATTAATGAAAAATGTGCAGGGAGAATGGTTGTTGATGATATATGAGCCAAGAATACATTCCAGCTCCTTTTACCATTTTGGCACCAAAATGCCAAGGGGGATGAGACATCCTGTAGTAAATGCTGCTCATTTTGAGGCAGTAACTAGAAAATATGGCTCTGAGTTAGGCGGAAGAATGGATGAGCCAGAGGATCTGTGCTTTGACTGGTTGTATTGCTGGATCAAATACAGAGATGGGAAATGGCATATTCCCTGGGAAATGACACATTGCTGTTCAGTGAAGGGGCAAAGTGGTGTCCTAATGCCTACCGCTCTGCGCCAGTCTCTCCCTTTGACAGTAAGGTTGTCCTCAGGCTATCAAGGTTCAGGGCTCCCTTTGCAGGACACACTTCTATGCCCCAGAGCTGCCAGTTTCTTCTTGAGCTACTACCTCCTAATTCCTCAGGAAAAGAATATCTGAGCATCTCCTCTGTGCATCTTGCTTCTACCCCTAGCAGGGAAGTGTTTCTCCTGGGAACACTTCCTGCTTTTATTGAGCTGAGGGAAACATGAAATAAGAACATTAAAAATGAGGCTCATTAGCAAAGCCCAAGGTGAAAAGCTTGCAGCAGTGTGAGCTGGAGCATTTGCTTGGGCTGTCTGTAAGCGACAGCAAACCCTTTTCTGTAGGTCGGTACCTTCTGGGAAACGGCTCAGTGTGAATGTAGGAAGAGCCAAATCCTTAATTTCATATGGAAGAGAATTGTCAGAGCTGTTGCAGTGCTTGAGGGTGCAAGTACATCTGCTTCCTACCAAGATGTACTTGTCCGCTTTGGGCCCAGGGTAGAATGCAGTAATAAAAGTCTCTCTTTCCCTCTTTTGCTCAATAATTTGCAACTGTTCCAGCAGCATTCCCTGCTTTTCTCTTTTATCGCTGCCCAGAGCAGTGAGCTGGAGGTACAGACAGGCCTTGGGTGTTGCATCTGCTCAGGAAATTAAGTCCTTTGTACTCCACAGGAGCTACGAGTTTCCTTCACATCAGTCTCGTGTGAAACTTGCTGCAAGATGAGCCCAGCACTGGACTGTCAGGGAGCTTAGTGCAGGCATTTAGTGCTGGGGATGGACATTGCAAGAGCACTCCAAGAGAGCCCAGCTTGCAGGTGCTTCAGTGGCAAGAAATAACTATCAGCATTATCTGCTTATATTAATCATGAGGGAACTACAGCAGAACATTATCTTTGGAGGCTTTCGAGTGTAAAAGTGCAGGCTGTGAGGACTTTTGGCATCTCTGAGAGTCACTGTGAGCAAGGAAGTATGAATATATTTATATCAGAAATGCATGAAAAAAAGCCCTCCTCCAGTCTGCTTACCAGCCCAGCCATGTCAGAGCAGCGAGCTGTCATCTCCTGTCCCAGCCAGCAGCCGCATCTCCTCGTTTAATCGCTAAATCCCACCACCTTCATCGCAGTGATAACAGCAAGAAGAGTCCTCTTCCAAAGAGCCTGCTCACCGTGTGCCGCAATAGCCGACGCCTGCTGTGAATACAGGCATGGGGGAGCTGTTCCTGCGTAGGTTCAAAAGCCGACGCCCAGGGAGACGTATGACATACGTGTCCCGGCTCTGTTGCTTTTCCATTGTTATTTTGGGAATCGATTTTCAAATGGAATTGGTGTTTAGGAGGACTCTGCCCTCCCTCCCCAGCAGCGGGTCACAGCCGGGGAACGCTGTGCTCTGCCCCCAGCCCTCTCCCATTTATTGTCCCTCAAAAACTCATGCGGCGTGAAAGAGCCTGGTGCAATTTTAAAGCGAGCCCACAGAAGATGTATCCTGCTGCTCTTGTGTTAAATCGGGGAGCTTCTGTTGGTTGGCGGGGTTTATAATTTTATGTCCTTATTGTTTGCAGTGCTGAAAGACAGCAAAATATGCCTTGGAAAATATACATGACACGGCACTTATCTGTGATTCATCCTGCCTTTATAAATGCAGCCAATGGCACTATCTGCCTCCTTCCCACTCCCCAGAAGACCTTGTCTCACATGGATCTTTTACTGCTTGCTCTTACTCCATTAATCTTTCATTTCTGTGGCTTTCTTTCTCCCTGATATTAATTGTGATTTTTCTCTGCTGCACTAAGAGCTCTGACCTGTGGTGACATTTTAGCAGTTTGCAGAGCATCATGAGAACACCTGGATTCCACAATTTGGCAAAAATAAAACCAATTAAAAAAAATAAATCTATTCATAAGTGACATGAGGATGAGGGAAGCTTTTTTGCCCCCTCCTGTAGTGTTTGTCCAGGGCCCAACTGCAGCTCTCGGGCCCCATTTCCCTGCTTCCCCCTGAAAGACAAGCTCAGTTTGGACCATTTCAGTCCGTGTGTTCAGCCAACATGGGCACTGGCAGCTCTGATCCAACAAGCACAATAAAAAGAGGAAGAAAAAAAAAAGGCAAGCTATTGCATCACGCTCCTCTGCTTTGAGGAGTTTGATGATGGCATTCAGTGTGTGTAAATGTAGCATGGGGTTTGCAAAATTGGGATCTTGATCCCCGAGCGGGTGAATCTACCTGAAAGAGGAAAAATGGCAATACTGGGAGGAGTAGGGTGGTGACCAGAGCCGCTCAGCAGGAGGTTTTCATCCAGCAGCTAAAAGCATTTTTGTTGATCCATTAGCAGAGTGTCTGTTAGGCTCATGTGCCGAGGAGATATGGCTCGTGCTGCTGCCCTGAGATAAGGCTCTGAGGGTGGCAGATGCTGTGGTTCAGCTATATCCTCGGGGAGACGAGCTCCAGCTTTGGCTGGAGCAGCAGGAATTCACCTACAGCAAATAAAACCGGAGCTGATGAGCTGCTCTTGCCCAGCCTATCGCACCCCACTTCCACCTCAGCACCAGCATCCAGTGTTCAGCACATCCACGAGCCCTGGGCCAGCATGGGGCAGCAGTTGGGTGGGATTTGGTTCAAACTCTCCATCTGACAGGGCCTACTGTGATTGTTTTAATGGTTTATTTCAACTCAGCCTAATTAAGGAATGAAGGGCACAGGGCAAAGCTTTGCCACATCCATGCCTCAAAAAAGCAGTAGATGGCCCCATGCTGAACCGCTCTGTCCCCTCTCCCTGCAGCTGTCCCCGTGCCGCCTCAGCCCCCCATGCTCTTGGCAATGAGCGCCTGCAGCAGGAGGGCGCTGACCCTGCTCAGCAGCGTGTTTGCCGTCTGTGGCCTTGGCCTCCTGGGCATCTCCGTCAGCACCGACTACTGGCTCTACCTGGAGGAGGGCATCGTCCAGCCCCAAAACCAGACAGCGGAAATCAAACTGTCACTGCACTCGGGGCTCTGGAGGGTCTGCTTTCTGGCAGGTATGGCCTTCCTTGCAAAAATGACCCCTGTTAAGGTGGTGTTTGCTGCATTTCAGCATCATACCACAGCAAAGGGCTGGGGGAAATAGGATTTTTAGGGGCTGTACCCATCTTTGCTTCTAAATGTAGGCATAACCTGAGTAATGCCATCACCTCATGCCCAGCTTTAATAGTCAGATGGATAAATGTGCCTTTGCACGCACTTTGGGTGAGTTTGCTGCTGCCGTGCCAGACTCCATTGCTCCCCATCCTGCTCTTGTCCCAGTGCTGCAGCCAGAGTGCCTGGGGCAGCAGCTCACAACTTTTGTTTTTGTCCCTGCAATGTTTAGATTCAGGTCAGTTGGACCATTCCTTCTGTCCACGCCAAGTTTGATGAAGCAACTTGGCTCCAGGGATGGAGTTGAACAAAACCCAAGTGAATGGGAATCTCAAAGTGACCGATCTGAAATGTTACGAAATTTCTACTGCTGCTTTGAAAAAGTCGGGGGAGTGAGGAGCTCTGATGGGGTGACTTTAAACCCTCTGTCTTCAGGGTTCACTTTTTTGTGTGCAAGAGACTCCTTTCACACAAGGAGATGGCAATTAAGAAATGTCCATCTTCAGCCCCAAACACTGACATCCGACATGGAAGCAGCACTAAAAAGCAAGATTGGTTTTATGCATGCACTGAAATTAATTGTAAAGCCACTGTCTCCCCCACCAAAAATAACAGACAAACAAACACACTGCAGGTGTGATCCTGTCTGTGTCTGCTTCAGGGGAAGAGCGTGGCCGGTGCTTCACTATTGAATACATCATGCCCATGAACATCCAGCTGACATCTGAATCCACAGTCAACGTCCTGAGTAAGTGCTTCAGTGGGGTCTCACTTTTTGCATCCTGCAAAGCACCAAGGCATTACTGGGGATCTCCCCCCAAATCCTCTTTTTGTCCTTGCCAAAGAAGTTCCTAATTACTTGACAGCACCACCACGTAAGGGTGCCACTACATTTTTTACTTTATGAATTACCCAATAGGCTCCTAAGCTTTTGGGGAGGGACATCCCTTTCTAACAGCAGGATGCTCACAGAGGCTCTAAGTTGTACCATCTCCTGTCACTGGCTATTCAGCGCTGATGTTTATGGAAGTGTTTGGCTTTATAGTCTCCTCTCCATAATTTGCAGCTGTATTTATTCTGTAGCAGTCAATTTTGCACATTACATAGTGCGATGAATTAAGGATGGAGTGTCACAGCTCTCATGATGAATTCTGCAGTCATTTCTGATTTAATAAGTAGACATGTTCAGCAAACAATTTTGCAGTGAAGCTACAGGAAAGTGTAGGTTCTAATGTTTTTTTCCTATATAACGCTTCACATAGAAACCCTGAGAAATGCAATCATTAAGAGACATTTCCACAGCCAGAGTCACCTCGTCACTCAGATCATTAGCAAAGATGAGAACCTCTGCCAGGGGCTGGGGAGCAGTGCAGGGGTGCCCACACTGACCAGGAGCAAGGCAGGACACAACATGGTCAGAGGGCAGCAGGGTTGGAGCCATCCCATCTAGCTAAGCCCCTTTCTCATGCTGTATGGGGAGGATTGACTTATTCTCACTTTGCCTTGCTCCTCTCCCTGCAGAGATGATCCGTTCTGCCACCCCCTTCCCTCTGGTCAGCCTCTTCTTCATGTTCATTGGCTTCATCCTGAGCAACATTGGCCACATTCGGCCTCACAGGACCATCCTTGCCTTCGTCTCGGGGATATTCTTCATCTTGTCAGGTGAGTTTGCTAGCCAGGTTTTCTCCTGAAACATCCTTGAGCATGGAGCATGTTTGCTTTTGTAGCAGCTGATGCTCTCCTAACCTGCTTCCCATTGGAGTCATCACCCACGGGGGCTCCTGGCTCAGCTCTGCAGGCTGCTCGGGCATTGCAGAATGGAAAATCACCCCGTGCAAGACTCATCTGTGGCAGTGGTGAGGAGGTGTGGGGAAAATCACCCATCACTCGTGCAGGAGCATCTGCTGGGGGAGTGGACATATCTCATGGCATGTCGGTCACAGGAGAGATCTGAAACTTCAAACTGCTCAGCCGGAATGTTTCTACACGAGACAAGTGAATGTTTTATTTGTGGTGTTGAGCTAGTGTTAAACAAATAGCTGTGACAGCCAAGCTTTGAAGGCAGCTCCGACACAGTGCACACAGACTTGCTTGAGCAGGTAACGGCTTGACTGAAAAGAGAGAAGTGCCCAGGGTTAGCTCAGCAGGGAAGCAGCCTCTTTCCCCAGTTATTTTAAGAACACTTCCACAGTTTTACACTTTAACCCACAAGTCAGGTGAAGAAGGAAGGTGCTTCTTCAGCAGCTTCATCTCTGGTGTGTTTCCCACTATCCTTGGTTTCTCCCCAGGTCTGTCGCTGGTGGTGGGGCTGGTCCTCTACATATCCAGCATTAACGATGAGATGCTGAACAGGACCAAGGACTCAGAATCATTCTTCAATTATAAATATGGATGGTCGTTTGCCTTCTCTGCCATCTCGTTCCTTCTCACAGAGGTACCCAGCAGTTCTCACATCCCTGTAACGAGCTTAGCCCATTCTCGGGTGGGGGGCATTGAGGCTACAGGCAAAAAGAGGACTTAGACAGGGTTTAAGGGTAGGCTCTGAGGGCAGGAGGGTAATATATAGTATGGTGGGAGACAGCAGGGACAGACCCTAAGCCTAGAGCACTGATGGGCCAGTTGATCACAATTTGATGCCAAGGATGGATGCAGAGTAGGAGGAGACACAGTGGTGCCACATTATTTACTGCACGAACCTGGGACACCGGGCAGTGAAGCAACTGTCCTTGGGAGCTTTTGTGCATTGTCAGCAGTGCAAGAAAAGCAATCTGTATTTTTGTTGTGTTTCATCGGTGGTGGAGAAGGCAGCCGTTAGCGGGGTGAGCATCAGGCCATGTCTCTCTCCCCTGCAGAGCGCTGGGGTGATGTCTGTTTACCTGTTCATGAAGCGATACACAGCCGAGGATATCTACCGACCTCACCCCAGCTTCTACCGTCCCCGGCTGAGCAACTGTTCTGACTACTCAGGGCAGTTCTTGCATCCAGACGCATGGGCACGGGGCCGCAGCCCTTCAGATATCTCCAGCGAGGCATCCCTGCAGATGAACAGTAACTACCCGGCTCTGCTCAAGTGCCCCGACTACGACCAGATGTCCTCGTCCCCGTGCTGAGCCCCACCACCCCTGCACCCACTCCCACCCAAGCACCGATGGTCGCCGTGTCCTGACTCCGTTTGTCTTTTATTTTTTAGGCTGCTCTTTCAGGGCAATTCTCTATAGGAGCGTAAATATAACCAGCGAGATTGGTTACATAACCAATAATGTAACCTAGAGAATTGGGATATTTTCCTTTCGTTGTTTTTATTTTTATTTTTTATTCTTCCCTGCGTAACTAAAAGTCTCTTCAAAGTCCTCCTCTGTCAGCTCATCCTGCTGAGCAAACAGCAGTTCTGCCTTGGGGTTAAATCCAGGGCTGGACTCAAGAGCAGGAAAAAGAAAATAGAGTAGAACTAAGAAAAAAAAATATGTCTTTTTTGGTTTAGGTAGGCTGCAAAAGTTTGTGCATTTGACTGTATCATATAATTATAGATTTAGTAGCGTAAGTGCCAGCAGGCATAAAAGATTCGTGTGAATTTCCAAGAAATAGGCATCATTAGAAAAATACAGATTTTGTCTTGATTCAGTATTTACCAATTGATATCCCTCATTGCTGGATATCGCTTTTAACCAGGCTGTCACAGGAAATAGCCATTTTTCTCGACTATACCTCAGCAGGCTCAGACACAAGGAGGCTGTTGTTTCTCTGGCCACTTGCAAACTGTTACTTAAACGCCCCGTGTCGGACTGGAGGCACTACAGCCCCAGGGTGTCCAGGCTGTCAGGGTGGCTCAGAGGTCATCATTCCCTCTGCCATCCCATAGACTGGAGGTCTGAAGAGTGACAGGGAGAATTTCAGTGCAGCATCGAGGGGAAAGCTATCGAAAACCTTTCCCTAGGAAACATTAGATGCCAGATTTAGGGGAAATCATGGCCAGAAGCACAGGTTATTTTAGTGAAAGGCGAGATTGCAAACTGGTGTGAAGTGATGTAGCCCAAATTAATGGCACTAGTCCACCCTAGCAAAGTAGTTGGCTTATATTTCATTTTGGCAAGAACACAATATTTTAGCAGCTTTTTGCATGTGTGTGTATGAACCTTATTTTGAGGTTTTCCATTTTAAAACTTCATATGGTGCTTTGGCACTTGAGTCTTAGGCAGCTGCCGGGGTGAGAGCATCACTCTGCTTGAAGGGCAGGGAAGGAAAAGGCTGTGCTCCCTCACATGCTCCTGTGCAAGCCATGAGCTTGTCTCCGTGCGGGAGAAAGAGTTTTGTCCAAACTTTATTTCTGTTATTGCTATTTTAAACTTTTCTGAAATTTTCCTTTCCCTAAAACAAACCCTTCCAGGGATTCTCGCTATATTTGTGCTTGTTTTGTCTTACTGTAATTGAAACAAACAGAATATACACACTTCTAACCTCATTTGTTTGCATACTGTGTAATGAATGCTGCACCTATGCGTTATTGTTTATTATTTATTATTGAATTTTCATCTATTATGCATTATTTATAAATTACTTCAACATAGGGTCCAAGTCCTGGTGCAGAACCATTATTAGCATCAACTCTGACACCTGTCCCGTGGGATCTCAGTGTGGGGATGTATATTCAGCCAACTCTTGAACAGCATTGTTCGCTCCCCAGTCTCTTCAGATAAGCAAGTAACGTATATCTAGAGTCACTGACTCCTAATTTGCTAAGTTTTAAAACCAGGGCATCTTTTTGTAGACACAGGCGTCTTTACCAGTAGTTTTTGTACTGCCCTCAAGCATCTATTTTCCCATTTTAAACCCCAGTTTGCAAGTGCTATGTGACAAGTTTGGTGCTGGGAAGGTTCAAGCATTAAAGAACCACCCAGCCCCACCATCCAGTGACAAATCTTGCTGGCCCTCATCTGTTCACCCCATCAATTTTCTGCTGAGATCTCTACATTCAAAATTAATTAGGCTCCAAGAAAGTGCTGAATTTCACAGGTGATGATCTTGCATTTGCAGAGCCCAGTCTAGTTTGCTGTGTGTGATGTTCGTGATTTCTGGGGGCTCTGAGACAGTTGCCTTTGCATCTTCCCCTTGATGGATCCTTTATATTCTCAGTCCTTCTTGGAGGGGAAACCTTTGGCATCATCAATATCACCGATGCTGCGAGGCATGAGGGCTGTCCCAAATGGCTACGTTCTCCCATGCCAGGGAACTGTTTAGTGCTGTTAATCCCATGCAGCATCATGACACATCCCTGTCCCCAAGTGGAATTTTCCTTTGTACTGATTAAATGCAGAATTATTCATTTAATAAATTAAAATGTCTGCCTATATAAGCAGAAGCTGTGAAAAAGTCATGCCTTCCTCAAGGCCCCAGAAGGTTTAGCAGAGTCTAGGGGCAAATTAGAAAAGTAATTATTTTAATTCATTGGAGAGCTTGTCATCATGTGGCTGTATTTGTGAGCCTGGGAGTTTGCATGTTCACCCAATAAACACAAGCCCTTTGTAAGGGCAGGACAGACAAAAGAAATCTGTCAGTGTGTTTGCTATTGGTTCAGTAAATGCTGGTTTAACGCAGGAAAATGTGGTGCTTTTAGAGCACAGGCAATAGTAGTCGTGCTGCCGAGTGGTGTTGCTGTCCCTCTAACAGTGCCTGGCATGGCAGCAGCTCTCAGCATGGATGGCCGTGCTCCTCCAAATGGCAGTATCATACCATGGATAAACTTCTCCAGAGATTCTGAGGCACAGAGCACGGCATAGGTAAGGTGATGGGGTGAGCTGAGTAGCTGCACCACCCTTCGAGGTCCTTCTCCCCCAAGCATCATCCTGTGGCTGACATTCTTGACAGCAATAAATGCTCAGTAATAAATGTAGTCCCACCTTGGGACATGTATTCATCATTTAAACATCTCCGAGTCTTCTGGCCTGGTCTCATCCCACCTTAATCTCTGTTATGACACATCCTTCACTCCGTGAGTAACACCCCTTGGTTGCCTCCTTTGGTCTCTCTCCCGCCCCTGTTTCAATACCGGCCTTGTGCTGTCTCCTTTCTGCATCTGCCACTCAGATTGCAAAAAATGAAAAGCAGAGTTTGAAGAGAAACTAAATTTTAGCTTAAACTCAAACTAAAATCATTAGCTTAGATGTTTAATCCCTACGAGAGTTCTTAAACTCACCACCTGCATTGCCAGTGGGATGAGTCCAGCCACTCCCAGGCTCGTAGGAAGGCAATTGGTCATTTGATGCTTTGTAGGAAATTGTGTGCACTTAGAAGCAAAAAAATCTCTTGTTTTCCGTGAATGACTAATTGGTGTCAGACCCTCTGTGCATGCAGCTGTGTCTGTTTGAGCCACAGCTTTAGAGCAAATTACTAGGATTATAGGTTCAAAAAATCCTGACGCTGCCTGACCCACGTACCCACGCTGCTCCTGGGTGTTGCTCAGGCCTGCGGTGGGCTGAAGCTTTTTCTGTCCTTGCCATCAGCCTCCCACACGACGCACACATCCATCCTGCAGCCTAGCTGCCATCTGGGGCTCATGGCACCAGGAGGGAAGGATGGTAACTGAAGAAACTGTATGTGGGAGCAAGCGAGCCTCCAGCCCACAGATCTTGGGGGACGCTGGTCAGGAAGATGGGCACTCTGAGATTTTGTCGGGGAACTTCATGGAGCCACACCTGCCGTGTGTTTGGGGATTTTGAAATCAAATCCCCTTTCTGTAAGCCTAGGGAGGCATTTTGTGACCTGTATCTCCCAGGGCATGAAAGCTTCTCTCTGCCATCATCTCCCCTTCTGCTCCCAGGATGTGCTTTCCTCACTGCACCCTTACACGCCATCATTTCCATGGCCCTGGGTGTGATGAGGCCCCGGGTGTAATGAGGCCCCAGTGGGAACAGGCTCTATTTGCCTGTTAGTTAGGAGTGTCCTGGAAACACTTATTGAATCATGAGGTATGGATGCAAGAGGTTCATTAGAGACCAATCATGAGCAGTAATTAAGTAGCCAGGAATAATATGGCTGTGCTGGGTCATGTTCTCCTTCGGTTGCTGCTGGAGCAGCTGGTGGCTCCAGAGCCCTTTCTTGCACAGTGGGGGAAAAAAAAAATCTCTCTCTGTAAGTCTACATATAGGTATAGCTGAAATCCCCTCTGGTGCTGCTTCCCTTGCACCTACGTTGCTGGTGGACACAAGGAGGCACTGGGAAGGTCGAGGTGAGGCAAGAGCACCTGCCAGGCAGTACCCTCCTCCTGGCGGGACTCCAGACCAGAAGCATTGCTGAGCTGTGGTGGCTGCTGCTGATGCTGCTGTGGTGGTGAGGTGAGATGAGGTTTGGGCAGGTGTTTGGGGCAGCCTGGTCCTGCTCTTGCCCAAGAGGAGGGCATAGAGCTGTTGCTCAGGTGTGCAGGGGGAGAGGAAATCCCTGCAGCTGGGAAAGCCCTCGATGAACTTTGCTGTTACCTCCACTGGACACTGGATGTGCTCTTTCATCAGCTTCAAGACAAGATCCAAAGGTATTTTATCAGGGTGGGTTTCAGCCACATATCACTGTGGTGGGGTGAAGAGCTGACTCAGGCATGGTGTGCACAGCTGTGGGGGGGGTTAGTACATAGTGCGCTGCTCGCAAGTCCTTGTGTTGCATTATTGATGCTCTTTGTCAAGGCTGTGTATTCATTTTCCCAAATGTGATTTAGCCTCATGGGCTGTTCAAGGTATGCTGAGAAATTAAATAGTCCTGTTCCTCCCTGCTGATAGCTTGTTAGCTTTGCAGAACTGGCGTGTTCGTGGTGGGGATGCTGTGTGAACAGGCAAAATATTCACTCAAGTCAATATTCTTCCACTAATGAGAAGTAGCTGAGACATACTTATTTTCTTCCTCTTCTACCTCCTTCCTTATGAGATTTATTTCTTTACTTCCAGTTTTCTTTCCACCACAAAAGACTGGCATTCAAACCTATTTCAAAAAACCAGCATATTTCTTCCTCACATTTGTTGCCCAATTTTCAGACCTGCTGGTGGGGTGTCCTTCACACTGCTGCAGCATCCCTTGCTGCATGGCTGGGTTGCTTCACCAGCCTTCCCTCCCAAAGGACCACATCAGCTCTTTTACCTTTCTTTCTGCAAATACGCTGTGCCACAGCCGTCCTGTACCCATGAAAGCTGTGACTCCTGGGTCAGAGAGCAGGGTGCTGCAGCACCCCAGCTGCTCAGCAGGTACCACCCCACATGCCCTGCCATGACGGGTGCTCAGCTGACCTTTCCTCCATGCACCACAGGGCTTCTGTCTATTGCTGTTGTGTTGATACCCAATTGCAGCTTGTTCCCATGGATACAGTAGATTATAGAAAGGGAAGAGCTGCCTCTTTTCTTTATCTTCATGTAAGGTTTTATATACCTTACATTTTGGATTATGGTGACCTCCGCGGGCAGTGGTTATAATGGGTAGGCAATGGTGGCAGCAATTACCCCATGATACTCTAATTGCAAACCAGCCGCCCAGATGCAACCCTTGAAAGCAAAGGAGAGGTGGCTCTGGATGGTGTGGGACTGCCCATCATCTGGCCTTCGCCAAGTCTGAAAAATGCGTGATTAGCAAAGTACGTGCCCAGGTTCACATTGAATTCAGTGACGGCTCTGCAGTGCTGAGTATTGTGGCCCCGTGTCACATGGAAGGGCCTTTAGTCAGTCAGTCACACTGGCTTGTGCCACAAATGAATCCAGTAAAAACAGAGATGGATGAAGAGGAGATGACCCATCACCACAGCAGCTGTGGTCCACGTGTAGCATCACGGTGCCAACATCCTTCCTGTTTTCACACAGCTTCATCTTTGAGTCTATGTCAAATTCAGTCTTCTAGTAAACTTGTAGGGGAAATATTCTTTTTTTAGGATTATAATTTGCAACACAGGAAAGCAATATTTCAACCAAAAGGTTAGCCCTGCTCCACTGTGTTGCCAGACTCCTATTCCAAGTGCTGTATTTGAGGAATACATTGGCTCTAGCAGGATATTTTCAAGCTCTGAGCAGTTTGCACCGTGGTGCTCTGCAGGCTCAGTCCAGCATTTTTAATCAAACCATCTCAGAAATGCCCAGGCCTCACCCCTCTCTCCATTTCCAGGGAAAGGAGAAGTCTTCTCACACAAATGGTGATTAATATGCCTTGAAAATATGCATCACCAGCATTCAAGGTTATTCCCCAAGAAGCCATCATTTTTGTCATTGGCTCCAGATGAATCTTCTGGCTGTGATGAGATACAGCTGCTTTTAATCTTTAATGTCAGGGCAGTGCGAATTCATTTTTCTGAGACGCAAATCACGGGTGACTGGGGTGTGGAGAAGGTGTTTGATGACTTGGGCCATCTCAGGTTTGCACCTGCTTAAGCTGAGGCTGACGCAGCTCAGACTACTCAAAGGGCTGCATGGCCCAGTGTGTTTGTCTTCTGTTTAAACAGCTCCTTGGGGAACAAAGTGCCTATTATCCTAACTAGTCCCAACTACCATCAAGCACCTGTAAATCTGCATGTAGACAAATCCCCAGACCTGAGACTTGGCTTTCTGTTGCTAATGAACAAAGTGCATAGGCACACGTTGAAATCCCTCGGACTCCAGCAGGATCCATATCAGAGCCAAAATGAAGCCCAAGCAAAGTTCTACTGAGCAAACGCTGTGGGCATGTATAAAAGCATCTGTTGGTGGGTTTCTAGGATAGAGGTGCTGGCAGGCATGAAAGAGGAGATAGTAAAGAGATATGACCAAAAATTTCTTATTTCCCCATAGCGATAACATCTTTAATGAGGTGCGTGGTCACAGAAATGTCACCATGAGGTGCTCACATCTGCCTGGCATCTTGACGCACGCCAGCTTCCTGGTGCTGCTTCAAGGGGCAAATCTGCTGAGAAAGCTGAAAGGTGTTATTTAATTAATAACAGCTAATTTGAATAAGTGCCGAAATGTCACTCAGCTTCTCTGGAGATGAGGTTGGTGACTTCACCTCCCTGGGGAAATGGGAGGTTTCGGAAGCCAGGGAACACTATTGGTATCACACACATGAGTAAGGAGCAGCAGTGTCTTCAGTTTCAGTGTGCTGTCATGTCAGCGTGGGTCAGATCCTGCTCATTTCTTCATATTTAATAAGCAAATCTATGGTATTTAGATTTAGTGTAACTGGGTGCTGCGTGGGCCTTAATGCTGGTTTAATCTGTCTCTGGCTCGGCTCATCAAAGGCTGCTGAAGTGAGGGGATAAGTGAGGCACCCAGTGGCTCTTGCTGAGCCTGCAGAGTGCCCACCCGACATCTTACGTGAAAATAAAGCTGCCTTGCTTCAGTACTAGACAAGTTCAAATATCTGAGTGAAAGCTTTTATTTACCCTTAAAAAGCAAATTGTGTTTTATTGTAGCAGGAATTACAAGGTCTGTTTCTTGAGAGAGCACCTCCGGTTCCTGCTGGGCCTAACAAACTTCAGAACAACCCATGTTTGTCCAGGGCAATAGGATTATATATTATTTAGTGTTATTATTCATAATTTAGATAAACAGAGAAGGTCTCTTTAGCAGTGCAGAACAAGTACATATGAAATCCCTGTCAAATTATTTATTTCCATATAAATTATGTACTGTCAAAACTGCTCTACTGATCTGAATGTTAAAGGCTTCATCATGGAAATGTAGCAACTCCCCGTCATTTCAATCAGAATGTGATTATTTACAGAAAAAAACCCAAACAACTATCCTGGCAGCTGCAGATTTCCTATTGATCTGCTTCAGCAGCTCTGGCTGACTTAGAACAGCTGAAATAAATGAAATAAAAATATAAACGTACGACTGTTTCATCTTCCCACAGAAAGTAGGTCATATCCCCAACTGAGCTGTATTTTATTCATGTAAATACATTTTTACAATTAAAAATGCAACAAAAAACTACATTCATGTCAACAGAGCTGAGCCTGATGAAATTGGGTTAGAGCTGATGCTCAGGCTTCCTCAGGGCACGGCCACACTGCTGGACGGGCAGGTCCCTTGTCCTCTGCCATGGACCCAGGCCCCAAACCATCCGTTTGGGAGCTGGAGAGCCGAGCGAAGCAGGAGAGGAGGGAAAGTGCTTAAAACTCTCCAGATTGAGCGCCATATAGGAATAATTATGGCTTCTATTTTAGGAAGTTGTTTAATGATGTTAAACCGATGACAGCCTGAGATTATAACACTGCCACCTCCACACTCCTGGGGGCTTTTTCTTTTCTCCCCCATACCGCCCTGCCCCCATCAGCTCTGGTATATTTGCATTTTTCCAAGCCTGTGTTACCAATTATCATTCTCCAAAAGCTTTTGAGCAGGCTGGGAATTGCTTTGCACAAGGGGAAAAGATGAGGCATCGAGGTACAACTGCTGTTAGCTCCTCTCACGGTGTGTACCTAGAGAGAGTGTGTGAGTGTGTTCAGAAGCAACATCCACATTTTCATCTGGTCCAGTGAAATGTTTTGGAGCAAATCAGAGCTGCTTCTGATGGGGCTGCCCTACAAGTACCACCCCAAGCAGTAACCCACAGCAATAACCCATGGTTTCCCTATTTATAAACCAGAAACTGTATTATTGATTGGCAGGTTTATTGATTGGCATGTTGGTACTCTGGAAAGTTTGGGTAAAATGTGTTGCCCTTAGTATGCATACAATAATAATTATTTTTTTTTCTGGAGATGTAATGTTTTGTTTGTGCTGCACTGAGCTCCTCTTAGCAGGATGGTGTGGGGTTGTGTCTTATGTCTGCAACAGAAATTGGAGCTGCTTAGACAAACTGACATAAGAGGGATGTCAGGCTGGTCTTGGAGCCCAGGGTCACCAGAGAAATGAGGAGCCAGAAACAGAAGGGAAAAATAAAAGCGCCAGAAAGAATTGAGTCTTCTACCACATTTTCCTGTTTGTTTGGTGCTTTATGTGTAATAAGAGCAAAATAAAGACTTTTTAAAAAGCGTTAAGTCCAGTTGACCTCTCTTTGAGAAGGAACATAGAAAGGTGATGCCTTGAAGCTCCCAAATTGGGGTGTGCAAGGAGGATCTCACAGTGCCAAACCCAGGCTGGGCTGCACCCAGGCTGAGCTCTGGCCAGCATCTCCTCTGCAAACGTCAGTGGGTCATTGATGAGTAATGGGGGGCAAGGAAACTCTGTTTCCTCTCTTTGACTAAGTCTGTCCTTGTTCCAGATGATGCCATTGAGCTTTTTTTGTACTGGAGTTTGGTTTGGTTGGTTATTTCTCTTCGTTGCTGTGAATAGAACTGTCCTTTGCATGCACAGCACCCTCTTCCAGCTGGTGAAGGCCGGCTGACTTTTCTGCTCTGTGCTGGAGCTGCACAGGAAGCAACAGGTTGGGAAGATTAAAATAGAAAATGATCTGTCAACCTGTCCCATTTGCTTGAGGGTCTTTGTTTTTTGTTTGGTTGGATTTTTTTTAAAATGTCAGGAAAGATGCTTGAAAACAAATTAGGTTACACTTAGCTCAGAGTAACAATTAAAAATTGGAATGGTCAGGGCTTGTTTAGGCAAATCAATTAAAAGGTTGGCACATAAATCATGTGCACCTTTGTCCTTCCCTGTCCTAGTCCAGCTGGGAAACCTTCTGACTGGGACATTTGAAAGTGAGGCCATTAATCCAACACGTGTTCCCACTGGCCAGCCCTATAACTGTCCTACATGACCTTCTGGCTGGTCTCTAACCTGCTGGTGTCTAATCTGGTTCTCCCTGAGAAGGTTTTCTCCATCACCCGCTCTTCAGGTCTATTTGATTTAAAGCAATTTCATTCTGCATCTCCAAATTCATCCCCAAGAGTTTGAAGGAGCAGGTACATCTCCGTCTGCCAACAGCGCTCACACATGCTGAAGGCATCTGCACATTCAGGCCCAGGAGTGATGACTTTTCGTCTGTGGGGTAACCCATGGGAAAGGTGGAAGGCACTTCCCTTAGTAAGTGCAGTCCCTCTTTCATATTCCCTCTGTGATGGAGTCAACACTTTTCACAATGTGCAGTGACACTGAATGAAAGCACCAGCTATTTAAAGCAACAGGAGCTGGAGAGACCATGAGGCACAGGAAAGACTTTGGACACAAGAGGACCTTTTCAGTCTAATGGACAAAGACACTATCAGGCCAGGAGAGGCTGGAATGGGACAAAATCCAACCAAAATTTACAACTGTTAAAGAGAAGCTCCTTGTCTTGTCTTCAGTTCTGTTTTGGTGCTGTCTAAAGGCTCTCAGGCTGCTCACTGTGTCCTGAGCACACAGCACGGCTTGGCAGCAGGCTTGGGAAGACTGGAGGCTTCTGTGGCATCCCAGCTGCAATGCTTATCACATCAAACATTCATGATCCAAATGGATGCAGAGAGCTCCCACAGCCCCCATCCCACCTCGCTGGCAGGTCGCACTCCTGACAGCCAGCATCGGATCTGTGCCGGCTGCTCGTCCTTGTTGGGAGGCACTTGAGGGACCTTCACTAACAAGGCTGAGGGAAGCCCCACGGACTGAAATATTTAAGAGTAGCCAAGATAGTTCTCTAGTAACTACCTTGAGGAGGCCAGTCCTGCACTGGTGGCTCTCTATATGCTCACAGCTGCAGCTACAGGAGAACAACCTCCTAAAAGCAGCTCGGCAGCTCCAAATGGCAATGGGCCAACTCGCTGAACCACTTGCTGTGCAGGTGTCAAACAGGGCTGTGTGACACCACCCGGCACCACTGAAACACCACTGGGGCCTCCCTCCCCTGACACCCCAAAGGACTTCTTGCTCCAGACAGGTTCTGTGTAAGGAGCTCCAGTGAAAGCTGGGATAAAATCTGCTACTCCTCTGGTTTCAGGGCACAGAGTGTCCTGCCTGCCGCTGCCCAATGCATCTCCCCGCCCATGGGCTCCCTAGCACCTGGGCTCCATGGATCAAACACGGTCTCAGCATGATCCCAGCCAGTGCCCTCTGCCTGGTTCGTGCTGCTTTTCAGTGCTGAAAATTCACTGCATTTGTTTTTTCCTTGTAAACTGCACCAGGGTGCCTGGATGCCAAGCGCCGAGCTGAGAAGTGCTGTCACTGCTGGGAGAAGGGAAAAGCCCATCAGCAGGCAGCGCCCCTTCTGCCTGGCACGGTGGTGAAAAACACTTTTACGTTTGGCCCAGGCAAGGACTGATAATTAAAGAAGAGCCACAAGAGAGTCCCCACACTTCTCTCCTTCATGAGAGATACACCAGCTTGTAAAGTCCATCATTCACGTGCAGCAGATTCCACCCTGAGGTGCTCAGCACTGATGCTGACTTGGGAACCTTCTCCCCATCCCCTTAGGAGAAAAGGGCTCTGCGGGGGGCCGGGCGGGGCCGGTCTGGGCTGGTCGGGGCCGGGCTGGGCCAGGCTGGTCGGGGCCGGGCCGGGTTGGTCGGGGCCGGGCCGGGCTGGGGGCCCCGCTCCCAGCAGCCCCCGCAGCCCCCGCGGCCCCGCCGCCGGTGTCGCAGCGCCCTCTGGTGCTGCTCTGGCGGAGCAGCAGCCGCGCAGGCGGGAGGAGAGCCCCCCGCCACTCGCTTTGTGCGACCCCAGGGATCCGGCGAAGGCTCCTCAGGGCCCCCCAGCCCCACTGCTAATTTTTGGAAACACAGACTGTTGAAAAAGCAGCTAAAGCTCCTTATGGAGAGGCAGCGGTGCCGCGGACCTCGACAAAATTTGCTTCTCCTGCAGAAAGGGTTTTAATTTTTTCAAACAGTAAAAACAGCTCAGAGTCCTCACTGAAGGGCAACCCCAACAGACTATTGGGATTTTGCCAGAACAAAAATATTTAAAAGCTAAAAAATAATTAAAAAAAAGATTGGGGTAGGCTGAGCTAACAAAAGTGTTGCTCTGGGACCAAGCGATGAGCATCACCATCCTTACGTTGCGTCCGCTTCGGTCCTGCACTGTCCCAGGCACGGTGCAATCTCTTGGGGATGCTCTTGCTCTGATGTAAACCAGATACGTTGCTGAATCAGCAGAAAAACTGGGGCTGCCAGAGGCATGTAAGGGTATGTAATATTTTTACAGGCATTGAAACAACTACCCAAGCCTGGTTTCTGATGGACTTGTGAGTTGTGGTGGATTCTCTGATGTCTGGTGGAGAAGCCTTCCTGCAGCAATCCTTCCCCCAGGATGGGCATTAGCATCCTCATCTTTCATCCAGCTATTTGCTGTGACTTTGTAGCACTCTGGTGTTGTTCCAGCCTATATCTTGCATCAAACTGAAACAGCTCAAATATCAAAATGTGTAGAGAGAGACTGGCACGTCAACGAACCATCGTGCAAAATTGGGGGTGCACAAGCAGGCACAGAACAAGCATTGCAGAATGACCACACAAACCATATTGCCATAGGAAGGAAGAGTTACCAAAAAAAAAAAGCTGAAAGTTTTACAAATTCTTAGCAGACAGGGAAAATGCTGTGAACGGGAACACAGCATGAAAAAGCTTTAGGGCCAAATGATGGACTTCCAAAGTGCAACTTAAGTAGTACCATGATGGAGGCCATGCAGCACCTTTGAGCAGACAAAGCTGAACTAGTGTGTAGGCTTGGAAAAAGAAAGCAGAAAGTGCAGAAGCAAAGGAGCCACTTAAACCAGAGTGGAGAAACAGGAGGGAATGGCAACAGCATCCAGGCCTGTGCTGCTGGTGGCAGAAAAGAGGAATCAACAACTTTCTGGAAAACAGCAGCAAAAGCATAGCAACAACCATCCAGGTAAAAGCTTTCCTGTAACCCCCTGTTTGGGTGGCCTCACCAGCCCCAGCACATGTTCACAGTATCACAGTATTACAAGGTTGGAAAAGACCTTTGAGATCATGAAGTCCAACCTATAACCCAACACCAACCCGCCATCTAAACCATGGCACTAAGTGCCTCATCCCATCTCCTCTTAAACACCTCCACTGATCGTGACTCCACCACCTCCCTGGGCAGCCCATTCCAATGGCTGATCACTCTTTCAGTGAAGAATTTTTTCCTAATATCGAGCCTAAACCACCCCTGATGGAGCTTGAGATGGTGTCCTCTTGTTCTGTCACTGGTTGCCTAAGCAAAGAGACCAACCCCTGCCTGCCTACAACGTCCTTTCAGGTAGTTGTAGAGGGCAATGAAGTCTCCCCTGAGCCTCCTCTTCTCCAGGCTAAACAACCCCAGCTCCTTCAGCCACTCCTCGTAGGGCTTGTGCTCCAACCCTTTCACCATCTTTGTCGCTCTCCTCTGGACACACACTAGGATCTTGACATCTTTCTCCAACTGAGGGGCCCAGAACTGGACACAGCACTCAAGGTGCAGCCTAACCAGAGCCGAGTATAAGGGAGTGAGAACTTCCCTAGTCCTGCTGGCCACACTATCCCTGCTGCAGGCCAGGATCCCATTGGCCTTCTTGGCGACTTGAGCACCCTGCTGGCTCATGTTGAGTTTCCTGTCTATCAGTACTCCCAAGTCCCTTTCTGCCTGACCACTCTCCAGCCGCTCTGTCCCCAACCTATAGCTCTGCATGGGGTTATCTTCCCACCCTCCCTGCCCCACACACCTTGGAGGGCATCTTAGAGCTGAATAATTGATTCTGTTCTGTGTTTTCCACTCATCTGTGGCTCTGAGCACTGGGTCTGGCAGGAAACCCTGGGTGACGTGCTGACCGCAGGTGTCAGGCTCCAGTTGCCAGATGCTGTCACATGCAATTACTGAGGACTTCGCTGTACCCAGACTTTCTGCTCTGTAGAAATGCTGCTTTTATGACATTCGAGAAAAAGGTATCACGCTCTTGCCTTTGCTTAGACATTGAGGATACTCAGTGTTTACACTGTTGGATATGGGAAAGCAGAATGGGAGCAGATACAGATAGCAGAGCGAGTCTGCCACAGGGAATATCCTGCCCTTCTCTGGGTCCATAGCTCCAGGACAGGAACTTTATAATAATGGAGCAGTTTTTATTGTGGCAAAAGATGTATGTCAATAAACACCTCTTTGGTGTGATTTCTGGCAGCTGAACTTTGATCTGCATGGTCTCTGCAACTACCTAGGGGATACAGCTACACATAAAACATGGATTTTTGTTGATAAGAATTGAATGCCTCGGTGTGAACAGAATTGACCCTTTAGTAAATACTGTCATAATAAAAGCTGCCTCACATCAGCCAGGCTGCAACATTGGGCAGCTAAAGGTGGGTTCCTCCTGTTTAAATGCAGGCAGCCTGGGACAGGGCGGTGAAAGGAAAAAACCTGACCAAGTTACCTCACAAAGGCTGGGACAGAAAATATCCATCAGGTACAAGGGCAGATGAGTTCATCCTCCTGCATCCCACAGTGGTTTGCTGAGGACCACAGTGTAGCAGAAGGACAGAGCTCCAAAAGTTCCTTATAACCGAGGGATGTGCCAAGACCGAAAATCCCCCTGAGTTTTCCTGTTATTATTTTGAAAACAAATGAAAATGTTTTTTCTTATTAAAAGAGCCCGTCTTGGGAAGCTGAAGACCTGCTCAATGTCCACTTGCATTATTAAAGGGAATGAATCATTAAATGCACCCTGAGATGCAGTCAGAGGTACCAGGATAAATCAATCCCCAGGAAAGAGAAGCACTAGCTGAGGGTCTTATTTCCAGCTCCTCTTCAGAGCAGTTTCAAGGTGTGCAGATTCCAGCTGCAGGAGGGCACCTGGTACCCTGAATAGTACTATTGGACAGACGTTGGGCTTTGGGGAAAGCTGCCACTTTCTGTACAGAAACCATATTCCATGGAGGAGCCCAGGGCTGGCGTGGGGAGAAATGCAACACTCTCTCTTTGTAATGGTGCTAAAGGAAAAAACCAAGCATCAACTCTCAGCAATAAGATACATTAGCATGACAGATGGTTTGCAGAAAAAGAAAAACTATCTCGGGTTTTGAGATTTGTGCTGACTGAGCCGCAGAAAGGAACTATTCCAATTAGCATTTGTACAGAGTAATTGAGGAGCGTTGAGAATATCAACCCAATTTGCCACCATTGTCGAGCAGTCATTGTTCTTGATTATTTTTCTCAATTATCCCTTCAGTCACAAGTCTGGGGACAGAGAAAATGCCACTTTGGGTTTTGCCTTCCTGTGCCTATGTCCTCACTCCCTGCTCCTTTCCCAGGAGGGCTTATGGAGCCATGTCGAGCAGCTTTCTGGGCTGTGGCTCACATCCCATCAGCAGAGGTAACCCAGCTTTCCTGGGTACCCGAGGTTGTTCCTGCCTGGTTAAGCAAGTCAAGTCCTTCACAAAATAGATGTTGTGATTCATCAATATGGCTAAAGGCAACTGAGTTCCTAGCCATACAGCCATGTGCAGCTGTCATTTTGCATTGCCATAATGCAGAACCAGTCCGGGCTTTCTCTCAAAGGAAATTCCTGTCACCATCAACTGTACCTGGGGAAAATGCCCCTCGGCATGTGTGCTGGAAGCCACGGCCCTGACACCCATCATTTATCTGTCTCCTTCTGTTTGCAAATTAGCCCTGAAATACAAGTGCTTTATCTGCTTTCCATGTTTAGGTCAGGCCGGACTGGGCTTTGAGCACCCTGCTCTAG
>WEIS01056459.1:3950-19405 GCA_013389965.1 Todus mexicanus | reverse complement strand
AAAAAAAAAAAAAAAAACCGAGGAAAAGAAATTGTTAAACACAAGCTGGAGATGACAATGAAAGATTTGCCCTTAACTGTGTATATTTTCATGGAGAGAGGTTATCTATCCATCCATCATCACATACTAGTACAGGAAAGAGCCTGCGAGTATTTAGATATTTATATCTTGCATGTGTAAAGAGAAAAAAATACTTTTATAAATGCATGGCTGTCTCTACTTCCCCCTTCTCTCCCCTTAGGTGTCCATCACAAACACTGCATAAATACATCGAAGCTGGTCATCTGATGTATATTAATCATCTACATTAGTATGAAATGAATAGAAGTGTCCACTTGTCTCCAGTAACAATAAAGGGAGTCTCAAGCAATTAGTTCAGGTGTAAAAAAACATTATGCCAGACCAAACCCATCTCTACGTCTTGTTTTCTCCATCTCTAAAGCAGACATAATAAACCTGCCTTTGTCTCAAAAGCACTTGGAGATCCAGAGGGGAAAGGCACTCAGGACCCAGGGACGTTATCTACAAAACAGCAACAGTAAGGTTAACAGCAAGGTTAGTAATGAGTTCATATACAACACTTGCCGTGGGATCATAAAAAGCCCAGGCTGCCCTCCATCTGGAAAATCAAGTCTGTATTGTCCCCACAGCTCAAGCTGGATCCTTCAAAACACATTATTTTTCTATCAGAATTCACTAATTTTCAAGCAAAACATTAGAGAAGAAAGATGGTTATTTCTAAAGGCCACTCATTTGATACAAAAATCGTGTCATTGCACTCTATGCAATTACCATATTTTCCAGTGTTTTGGCAAGTTGGATGCAGCAAATACCAAAATCCACATGCAAGTATCTGAAGGGTGGGTGTCAAGTAGAAGGGGGCAGCCTCTTTTCAATCCTGTGATAGGATGAGGGGTAACAGACATAAATTGGGACGTTGTTTCACTTCAACACGAGGAAAAACTTCTTTCTTGTGAGGGTGACAGAGCATTGGAATAGGATGCCCAAAGGGGTTGTGGTGTCTCCCGCTCTGAAGACCTTCAAGACCTGCCTGGACATGTTCCTGTGCAACCAGCTTTAGGTGACCCTTCTTTGGCAGGGAGATTGGACCTGATGATCTCCAGAGATCCCTTCTAACCCCTACAATTCTTTGATTCTGTGATTCTTCTCCCTTTTTTTCTGCTTTGTGCATTTTTTTTTTCACAGTTACATTCTCTCTTGTCCCTCTGCCTTGGCCTCCCCAGCATCAAGGAAATCCCTCATTGTGCAAGAGCAGAACAAGGATGCAACAGAGTCATTCCCTGAGCAGGTGCTTCTCCAGCAGCTCTTGCACAGCATGCTGCTCTAGCCCATCCTGTTCAGCCCTTGGGAAGCAGATGGTGCCTCAAGGCCACTCCAAGTCAAGATCTCCTGTTCCTGGATCTGCAGCATGGGCACAGGGCTCTGGGAGATGGCTGAGGTTGGAAAAGCTGTGACTCGATACCTTGAACAGGGGGAAAAATCCCCAGCCACTACAAAGCCTTTGGTGTTGGCTGGTGGGGATGGAAGATGTAAGAGAAGCCAGAGCTTGGAGGTGTCCCCATATGCACCTCAACCTCTGGGTGGAGCCAGGACATCTGAAAATCTGTGCCTATAACAGGTTGTGCTTTGGGGTTGGGTGTGGCATTCCTCCCCATGCCATCCCCTGAAGGACTCATCAATGAGCAGGATGTAGGGAGCCCTTGTGGAACACTGAAGGTTGGATTGCTCCTGAAGACACCACAAGACCCCACAAAACTCATGGTATCTGTAATATCCCCCTTCTACCATGACAGCACAAAAGCACCAACCTCTAGACACCTATCTGCTTCATGTCCACCCTTTGCATCAGTTACTTAACACTTCTAGCTTCCTGAAGTCTCTGTGAGGGGCTCTGAGAAGCTGCAACACTGAATTTGGTGAGCCTTTGCCACATTGCTTGGTTGGATCAGAATCACACCCCAGTTTTTTAGAGGAGTTTCAAAATTTCTGCACGGTTTCAACAACATTAATTTCCTTTCAATCAGTTTTTCCCTCTCTGCTGATCAGCCCTTTCTGCCTTTCATACATTTCCAGGCTCTGAAGCCTCATAAAACTTCACGGGAGAAAGTTTCTGCTTCGTTGGCACGGACAGGAAATTACTGTAATTTTTCACTTCTTCAGCCCAAGGAGGTGTTCACCAGGCCCGTCATCAGTGGGCAGTTGAATGCTGGCCCTTCCAGCACCATCCCCAGGGAGGTCTCAGTGCCAACAGCCAATGCAGAAAAGAGGCCAAACTCTTTATTTTGACTGGCACCAGAAAGGCAACCTGGGCGTTTCAGCAACACAGCATCTCCAGCCAACCCCTCAGCAGCATCCCGACAGTGCAGTGAAGGCTGGAGAACACCCCAGCTGCCTCCAAAGGTTAGTAACAATGTATATTTATCCCAGTTTTGGACATAACACAACCCTGCCCCACTATGGTTCATTGAGTGTGAGTACCCTCATCCCCTCATCCCTGGAATATCTCTGTGCTTCCACACCTCTCTGGTGGATCAGGACCATAATGCCCCTCAGAAAGATTCCTATAGACAACACTGCATGGGGAGAGTTAATAGAGAAGAGTTTGTGGCAGAACACTGATACAAATGCCAGAGTTGCAAATATCCACCAAGCTTTGTCTTCCTCCTTCATCATTTAAGAGGAATAATGAAAGGCAAAGACCAATGTGCTGGGTGAAGAGCCTCCTGTCCCTGATAAGTACATCGTTTTGTTATTTTTGTGGTTGAAGGGCAGGGGCTGGAAGGTGCAGTTCTTAGGGAAGGTTCTAGGACAAGCTGAACATATGAGAGAGGGCCCATTCTTACTGGTTGTGCAGTAACTGTTCCTGGCACATTTATTATTATTGTATTAAGACTGCCTTCAAGCTTCTACCTAGTGAACAGCACCTTTTCTTTATTCTAGAAAGAGTCAGCAATAAACAGCTATCCACATAAGATCCTGCAGAGCTGTCTCCTAGGGTTTAGCCCCAGTGTCGTGTGGGGTTATACCATCCCAGATGTTAGAACTCATACATGCTCTTGTTGAACTGTGTTTGGTTATTGCCAGTCCATTTCTCCAGCCTGCCCAGGACCCTCTTCTGAGTAGCAGCCATATCCTCCAGCACACTGACCAGTGTCCTACCCAAGTCTGGTGCCATCCACAAACTTGCTGAGAGGGGACTCCACCCAGATTCATCAATAAAGATATTCAACATTATCAGTGCCAGTGTTGATTACTGAGAGATACCACTACTCATTGGCTGCCAAGTGGACTTTGCACCACTTAAAAACCTTTGAGAAGTTTGCACCAGAGCTAGTTACTTGTGGCTTTCCTCATCATCGCACTGAGAATCAGAGTCACACAATAATTGAGGTTGGAAGGACCTCTGGAGGTTGTGCTCACAGCAGGACCAGCTCCACTGTCAGATCAGGTTGCTCAGCCTTACCTTTAGACTACAAGTTCAACTCAGCCTTGCTCTCACAGAAACTGCTGCTATTCTCCCTGCTTCCATTTGGAGAGAGCAAACTGTGACCTCCGCAGCCAAGAGTGCCCCCAAATGGCTGATTATCCCCACGGAGTTGTGAAGGCAGGGAAAGACATACTGCTCCACCACTTGCTCTGTGGGTAAATCTACCGTTCAATCACCTTGCTCCATGTTCCCATGTTGTTCAGTAACACTATCCCCTGAAAGTCCTAAATTCTTCCCATGTGCAGATGCACACCTGTAATAATAAAGAGTTGAGGTTGTGAGTGCTCCATGCATGGCTTTAATGTACTAATAGGCTGTGCAGCCTGAGAGATTCGTATCCCAGGAGATACGAGGATCTCTGATTTTTAAGCAGAAATGAGAAGAGAACAATCCCAGGGATGTTCTAGTACCTGAGTTCAAGGGTAGCACCCAACTACAGAGCCAGGGCTGCAAAAATTCTCATTCATCAAGACACTTGAGAAAGATTTGTTAAAGGCTCAGAAGTGCAGAGAACACTTTACTCCTCACTGATTTACTGTTTCATCATTTCCTCAGTCACCTGCACCCTCTTTCTTCTTTCACATTTAGACTTCAAGCTCTTTGGGGCAGGGGTTGCTTTACTCCGCTCATCTGCACCAAAGACTCCACATGGTGAAAACAAAACTGGATATAACTTTTCCACTTGAAGAAAGACAAGATGCACTCAGGAAAAATTCCATCTACCAGTTCCATTAAAACCCTCCTTAAAGCCCTCTAGAAGTTTTCTGACCAAAGCAACCCTTTGCTGAGGAGCCAGCTGGATTTTTGATTTTAACAAGTCAGCATGATCTCTGCTTCAGGACTCCCAGCTCAAAGCAAGTAAGAGTCACTGAGCTAGAGAATAAGCAGACCACCAACGCTATGACTGTCCTTGCAGCAATCTAGAAGATGTGACTGTGTATAGGTGTCTACTGTAAGAAAAGGATTCGGTCTTGCTCTCCTGCCATCCTTGCTTGTGCTGATTAAGCCATGCAGATTTTAGAGATGCATGTTATTGGCAAGCATGAAACACTGAATCATGCAACACTATGCTCAGTAGTGATGCTCATCTGTCGCCTCTAAGCAGCACAATGAACAAGAATAAGCCTGGAAAAAGCCGACAGCGTAAATTTGTCAACCTCAGCACCTGGACCCATGCAAAGCCCATGAAGTTCAACAAGGTTAAATGCACGGTCTTGCTTCTGGGCCAGAGCAACCCCAAGCATAAATACAGTCTGGGCAGAACATGAATTAAGAGCACAACTCAACAAAATTACCTGTTATCCTGTAATTTGTGGAGAGGGTGCTTCAGCCTCTGGGTTTCCAGGCATGTTCCAGCTTGCTTTCTCACTTGTAATTCAGCACTTGTGAGAAGATTCACTTCACACGAGTGGTATGTACAAGCCAAAGACCATGAAGTATTTCCAAGTGTTTCTAGCTCTCATGCCATTCGGAATAAGAAATCAAAGGTATCACTGCTGGAGGTAAGTGTATGAACTATCAAACGCTGTCTTCTAGGTTGTGCCTGTGCACTTCAGGCATCAGGATTTGGAGGCTAGTGTCCTGGTTTGAATTAGAACAAAACAATTCTGTTCAGTGATTTTTACTTTTCAGCCAAGTCTCTTCTAACTAATTGCACTTTCTGAGGTTAACAGNTCAAGCCTCTTCTTCAATGACCAGTGTCTGAGGAGGACTCTGTCCATTCTGCCTTCGATCCGTATCCGTGTGTTCCTGAACCCAGTTCCAGAATCTAGCTCCTGAATCTGGTTTCTGTCTCCTGATGAGTCCAGTCTGGGACTTCCCCAGTGCCTACTCCACAGCATCAGTGGTGACACAGTGATGCAATTGCCATCAGGGGAGTTGGGTTCAATACTAGCTTAGTATGTATTGGTATATATTTAATTGTATTGTTATTGTTTTAATTAAAGCTGTTTTAGTTTTCTTTTCCAATCCCTCAGTCTCTCTTTCCTATTCCCTTTCTCTTCCCTTTGGGAAGGGAGAGCAGTTAATAGAGAGCATCTGTCATTCAGCTAGCGGCCAGTCCAGCTCTAAACTTTGACATCTGGTATGGGGGAGCCATCTAAGTTGTGAAGTCACAGTGTAATCCAGGAGAAAGAAGGGAAACTTGTCCCCTAGGAAAAGTGTGACCTTTAGGTCTAGATAAGGATGGAGCTCTGCAGTGATGGCTCTATACGTGCTGCTCCTTACAAGCTCTTCCAATGGCTGATAGGGAAAAAATAAAGCTACATCCCAAAGCAGGCATCCCACAAATGGAAATCCATGCTCACTTCTTTTCATGGGCTCTAACTGGAGCCCAGAGAAACCAGTCAAAAGGCAGTCGTCTGCAGTGAAAACATCTCTAGAAGCAAGCTCTTTTATTCCAGCCTCAATGTCTTCAGTCACCCTCAGGAGATGGCTTCTGTGATGCTTGTTTCATCCAGTCAATGGTAAAGAGCATCAGTTGCTCATCATCCCAAACACTGCTAGCAGAGAGCTCTGGGAGCAAATACCAGTCCCCAGTCCTGGAGTCTGGCCATTCAGCTGCCATCCAGCCAGGCGGGCGTTGCAATGCCTGTCTGTTCAGCAAGGAAATGCACACGGACGGGAGGCAAAAATAATTTCATTTCAGCACAGGAAGATAGTTCTTCATGCTTTGGTGACTTTGCAGCTAATAATTTCCATATGTTTAACAATCCCTCAGAAGCACTGCTCCTACCTGACTTCCCAGGTTGCTTCCCTGCTGATGAAGATGAGGGAGAATCCCCCCCTCCCATCTTTTCCCTCATTTGGGAACCATCCCTGAGAGCAGGTCAGCACCCAGGACTCACAATGCCTTACTGGTTCCTCAGTATCACCCAGGCCATGCCCTGGGCAAAGCTCAGCCCTGGCTGTGGCAGGCTCCTGGTTAATCCAGTCAGGCACCTTTTCGACTCTTGTGCTGGACTTTCCTGGCAGGCAGGGAGACAGGGGAAGCCAGGAAAGGAAAGTTTCTAAGTATAAAACCCAAAGCATCCTCAGCCTCACAAAAGTGTCAAAGTAAGAGGCACGTGGTTGACCCAAACTATTTATAAACTGAGATCCGATGGAAACATGATGGAGCTGAACCAAATTCCTTTTTCCAGCCCATCCCTCCTCCCACAGCCTGTCATCTGAGCAGTGTGGTACCAGCCAGTCTCCTTGGCTCTGACTTCCCCAGGGTCAAGGTTTAAGTTATAGCTGAGAGCACAAACTACACCCCTCAGATGGAAAGTAGGTCCTGGATTCCCCAAGATATATGGATGGTGGTCCTCAGAAAGGTGGAGATGTTAGTGTACAATGTATACAAGGAGAAAGTCGGGCAGATCCTGGTGCAAAAAGCTCTGCCCTGCAAAGGGCTCCAGGTGATTTGTTGAGGAACATAACAGGGTGGACACTAACCCTTTTTTTTCCTCTCCTATAGCCACAGAGAAGGCAGATAGTAACAGTAACATGTTGGTTATGTGGGAGGGATGCTCCAGGTTCCTCAGACCAAAAACTCTGCAAGGTGGCAGTGAATCTCCATGGATGTTTTCCACCTAGGCTGAGGGGCAAGACAGTGAGGGACACAGAACCTGGATCATTGCCATCTTCTGGCACACCAGCACTGTCCCCATTCAGCTCACCTCCTCTTCAGAGATGAGCAGCAGCACCTTGGGCAGTGAGTGTCACCCAAGAGGAATCTCCACTGTCCCACCTCAGATGAGAACAAAGGGTTCTATCCTGGCACTTTGTAAAGCAGCGTAGTCATCCTGCTCCAGCAAAGGTAATAGCTGGAACAGCAGCTGGACATCACACCAAGCTATGGAGACCAGCAGCCTTGTGCTCCCTTCCTAGTGGTGGGAGCCTCTTCCTCTCACATGGCTGGGGAAAAGGAAAAGATATTGGGATAGTGACAAGGACAAATTTGGGAATGTACGAGTCCTAGAAATATGAAATGTTAAGCCCTAGAACTATTCTGAGTCATCAGAACTAATTTGGACTGGGAAGGTCTACATCTCTAGGTTGAGCAGGTTTGTGCTCCTTCCTTAAGGGCATTTTTAAAGAGCGAATTTTGCAGGACTCTCTCACCTGAAATCCACCCCTTGCCAAACTCCACGGCAGTCTCCACTCCACACATCCTAGAGAAAGGCTACATGTGGCCACCAGGAAGAGCCCCATCTCATTTTAGGTGACCAGGGAACCCCTGGAGGATCAAGGCTCTCCATCTCAGCTGCTGCTTCTGGACACTTTTGCAGCACAAACAGAAACCTGCAGAAAAAGCCATTAGGTGTCATTGTTACAACAAAAAGCTATCATGAGAAGCCAGCAACAGACCATGGTGAGGAATTATTTTCAATTCCAGTGGTAAATAGCTTTCTTTCCAAAGCTCATGGCTGATCCTCCACAGAAGAATCCATGCTTCAGAAGGAAACTTTACCATATTTGTTCTTGTGCCATTACGCTGTTCTTGCAAGTGGTAATCCTACTTGAATCATGTGTTCTTCTCACAGGAGCCATATAGGATGCTACACTTCCAGTGACTAGCAAATAAATTGGGTTTAAGATGTGTAAAATTTAAAAACTGCCAGGGGAAGGAAGAATAGTAACATTTTCCTAAGCCCTTTATTGAATTCTTAGGGAATTAAGGATATGGGTGATTTTGATGGATAAAAACACAGCACTGCAAAGAAGTTCAGAAGCCTGTGTAGACCACCCTGGGATGCTGAGACAGGATCACATCAGCATGGAACATCTCTCAGGGATGGTGTCTTATGGGCTGGAGAGCAACTGTTGGGAAAAGGAGCTGGAACAGTGTAGATCAACCATGACACGGGTGATGCTGGCTTGAGTAGAGATAGCAGAAGTGATCCTCATTCTCCATTTCAAACAGAACACTGGGACCAGTTTCAGCTCCCTAGTACCAGACAGATGGCGAAAGAACTCAGTGAAGTCACCAAGCTAGTTGGGGCTGGAGATCAGGGCATGCAAGGAGAGGATGAGACCTGGGTATGGAGCGGGAGTAGAAGGCAAAGGGGGATTCTATCACTGCAACTGCCAGCTGAGACGGTGTGGAGATGAGAGAGAGACAGGCTCTCCTGTGAGAAGTTCAGCAGTGGGAAGAGTTCAACAGTTCAAGTCGGAACATAACCAATTCCCATTAGGAAAAGCTCCAGGTCAAACACTGGAAAGGGGTCCAGGTTGGAGGAATCTCCGCCTTTGAAGATGCTCAAAACTCTCCTGAAAAACAACCTGGGTAACCTCAGATCAAACTTCAAAGCTGGCCCTTGCAGTCCTGGTTACTCTATGTCTTTGTTCCCACATCCTCCAGGAGCAGGGTTTACAGTCCTCCAATATTTGCTACTTCTACAGTTCTGAAATATTTCCTAAAATATTCCGTGTGCACATTTGCTGTGTGTTCATACATTTCTTCTCACCATATGGCAGTGGATGTGTAGAAATGAGACCTTTCCTACTCTTTGCATCCCATCTTGCTAGTGCTTTGCAGAATATGCACCTTCTTTATCTGCAACAGCATCACCTCTGGCTCTTGCTCCGCCTTTGATGGGGAACCTCTCAGCTCCTATCCCACCACTCAACCCCCACGCAAAGCCACTTCACATTTCCCCTTTGGGATGCAGCAATGTTTTCCCCTCATCTTTTTAGAAAACCAGCTTCAAATTCCACTGATAGCTTGAAAATCCCAGCTGAGACCCATAGGACAGAGAGAGTTGTGTCTGTTTTCATAAGGCATCAGTTTCATCGAAGGGAGGAGGTGGAAGCAGAAGAGATGCTGTCCATGTGCCAGATGGGCACAGACAATCCTGGCCAAGTTCACACCTCATCATAACAGCTTATTAACCAGCGGGTCAAGGGCTTGCATAGTAACCCCACTGTGTTGCAACCCTCCTGTAGACAAGGGAAGATTGGGAGATATGTCCGGCATGGAGGTAATGGGGTTATCTAAAGTCTTATCTGCTTGTGGAGTTTATCGTGGCTGATCACAGGCTGTTTTGGTAAGATGCTCTGCAGATTTTTCTCTTGCCCTTTAGAAGGTGGGACGAGAGGCAACAGTTTCGGTTCCAAAAACACACTCAAGAAACATGTTCAGCCATAGGATTGTGGATTCATCCACTGCCTTTTAATGAGCTCCCCTTGAGAGCAGTACTGAAACCCTGTTTGGGAGCTGTGCAGCACAGGGGCCTCCACCTCTAGTCCCAAGCAACAAGGAAGGATAAAGCACCACTGAGCTGGACAGAAAATACAGCTCCGTTTGTGGCTCCAAAAACATTTTGGCATAACTTGCTAACTTGAATTTTATCTGCAAACGTTTTCAGCCTGATACCACAGGGAATCCTGATTTTTCCGAGACTTACCAACAGGAAATCCCTGAGCCGGAGGGTTTAGCTGTAATGAACTTATTGTATATTCAAGCACTGAACGTCAATTTGGATTACGATGTCAAAAATAAGCATTGAGAGCATGCAACTGTACCCTGGGGTCACCTGTCAGGAACTCCAGACTGAAATTGGCCAGATACAGAGCAGCACAGCCTTGATTTATATTTTTCCCTGTGCAAATGTAACAGCTACAACTGAACAAACCTGCTGCATCTTGGAGATGATCCCCTACCTCCTCTTCCCAGCATCTCCTTCCACTTCACACAGGGCTTTCTTGGCTGGGGATGCTTCATTAGAGGCTACCCAAAGACCTCAGGACTAGTCAGATGTGTTGGGAGCCTAAATCCCTCTATTAGTGCTTGTTTAAATCACTGCCACTTGTGTCATTCTGGGAGCCCAAAGTCCCAGGCACAATCAAGATTCCCATCCTCCCAGAAACTCAGCACACACACGTGAAGACAAGCTCTTGCTCCCCAGTCTTGGGCTAAAGACACACAGGAATTCATCTGGAGCATGGGATGCAAGAAGGGAGGTGTGCGGGGGCACGAGGGATAATTCACACCTTCCTCTCCAGGCACGTGGCCACAGCCCTGCCCCTGTTCAGGGGCTGCAGGCAGCTTGCATCTGTCTTTCCATCCATCCCCTTTTCTCCGCAGCCCGGATGCAGGCAGAAGCAGGGAGGGTGGACTGGAAAGCTGGGGATCTCCATTCATTTCTCAAGTTCCATCCCAACCAATCCTCTTCTGCTGCCCATTGCTCCCTGCAGTGACGGAACAGTATCCATGGGACACGCAGAGCAGGCAGCACAGGCTCACCTCAGGAGAAGGGGTAACGACCATCACACGGGGATGAAAAAAGGTACCTTGCCAAGGGGAAGCCAAGTGGAATAGAACTTTAAATCCCAACTACAAATCATGTTCTGGATTTTAAAGTAATTCCAAAATAGAAGACAAGAACCAGATGCAAATGCATACCTTCTCTAAATAAATCATTTTGCTAAAGTTTTTGCGAGTGAAGTGCTAATGTTATTATCTGCAGCATTGGTGTTCTCCCCAATTAGTCACATTCCCCGGTATTTCCTCCTAAATCCTTCTCATGGAGATTCTATAGCCTTTTATGGTTAGCTGGATGGAGAAGATACTTGGAGATAAGGAAGGTGAAATTTGGTTCCTCCAACCAAAGGTTATGGGACTGGAGTCTTAAAAAAAATAATGACAAAATCTTCATTCATAAATTGAGATCTTCCCTCTCTCCCTCATAGCTCTCTAAACAGCTTGTTATGAAGCCGGCAATGAGATTGGACTTTTTTTTCTTTTGAGGAAATACTGACCTTCCTCTCCCTTGTATCTGCACACACATGATTATCTAGGAGACCGTGGCCAAGGGTTCCAGTGCGGTTATCGAGGTCAGGGATGGGGTTTGCAGGGTACTTGCAATCTCTTTACCTCTCTGCAAATATTCAGCCACATGAGGAGCCAGTCACCTCCATTCCTTCATCTGTCCATCTGTCCATTCATTCATTCATCCCTCCTCCCTCCTTTCCTTTGTCCATCCATCCTTCTGGCATCCATTCACTGGGAACAGCTCAGGGTGGAAGTATTTGCCCCAACCAAGTATTTGAGATTCGCCCTTGGAGACTGAAAGCTCTCCCTTTTCTCCTCTGTTTTGGTGACTGTGTGTGCAGTTTGTATTCCTGAGCTTCTAATTCACTCTGCTCTCAAAAACTACGTCAGTACCAAAATGAAAATCAGGGATATTGGGTGAGAATAAAACCATGCCCTTCAGTGAAGAAGGTAGATCACAGAACCATAGAATCATTGAGGTTGGAAAAGATCCTTAAGATCATTGAGTCCAACCATTAACATAACACTATTGAGTACACCGATAAAGCATGCCCATCAGCATCACATCCACATGTTTTTTAAATCCCTCAAGGGATGGTGACTCCACCATTTGTCTGGGCTGCCTGATCCAAGGCTTGACAACCCTTTAGTGAAAATGATGAGAAGCCTTGGGTGTCCTTTGTTTTAGCAGGTAGCAAAGGGTCAGTGGTATCTGTTTTAGTCGTTCAACTTACGCTGAAAATCACAGCAGAGGTGGAGGTTTTGAGATGCTCAGCCAAAGAGCATGAAAAATGCTGCTCTACTTCGCTGGTCCTCAACTTGACAAATACTTGCTCGAGGCAGCAATGCTTTTCACTTAGTCTGGAAGCTTTGTTGCACAGAGCAAGCCCACGCTAATCAGCCCACGCACTCCAGTGCCTGATATCTGGCTAATGTCAGGGCAGGGAGGATTAAAGCTTCCCTCTTTGGCCGTTTGCAGTTCCCAGCAAAGCTGACAGCATCTTGGACTTCTCACCCAGGACAAATCCTACCCCAATTTAGCAAGTCTCCTCCATGGACAAAGAGGTAGCCAAACAACCGCTTTGCATTGTCACACTACACGCTGTTGACAAAGTTATCGCAATAAAAACAAGCCAGAGCCAAGCGAACCGGGGTCCTCCGCCTACTCTAGCATGAGAGCATTTCCTGCTAGCACAGGGGAAAAGGTTATTAAATATACATGCGGAGGCGAAGGTAAAGATGGTTGCTACAAGCTGTGGAGCTGCACTTGCTATATGGTCATTGTTCAGGCTCTGAGAAAGGTGATAGGATGAGGGATAATGGCTTTAAACTGTAAAGGATAGATTTAGATTAGATATAAGAAGTAATTTTTTTCACTATAAGGGTGGTGAGACATTGACACAGGTTGCCCATGGAAATTGTGGATGCCCCATTCCTGGAAATGTTCAAGGCCAAGTTGGACAGGGCAACTTGGTCTACTGAGAGGTGCCCCTGACCATGGCAGGGGGGACTGAACTAGATGATCTTTAAGGTCCCTTCCAACGCAAACCATTCCATGATTTTATGATCTGCAAAAGGAGTGCTTCATCTGGTAGATGACAAGTATGAAATCAAAAAACTAGATGTTAAAACTAGACTAGGTAAATGATAAAAGGGTGCAGCAGTCACATGGCTGAATGTGCTCAAGCTCACTGGGAATTAAATGAGAAGATGCTGTGGTTGCAAGTAAGAGGGTTTAGCTTCCCAAGTCAATGCTCTGAACAGTCCTTGTCTCCTCCTCACCATCTGCTATGCTAGGAAGGATTTCTCTCCTTTTCTGAAATATTGTGGCTTATGCTGCAAATAATACACTGAAAAAACTAGGTGAAACTGTGGCTCGTGTAACTGGTTAGGCAAGACCAGACTATAAATCTCAGCCCAGCCCATTGGCACACACTCTTCTAGCAAATGCAGACAGAAAGTTGAAATGTATATAATATTATACAGACATTAAGCATCCCTTCTAGAGAAGATCTATGAAGTAGAACATCTCAGTGACTCTTGCCCTTTTTCCACAGGCAGCTGGATCTCATCATTTAGTGGTTGCTCTACACATGTATGACCAGCTCTTCACAACCACAATACTAATTTTTCACTCCAGCAACAATCTTACGGTTTACAGCTGATGGGAACATGCTTAAACCTTGCTGATGGCTTGTGGTTTCGCAAACCTCTCAGGAGAGAAATAGCCAGGTAGATCTGTTATTAGGAGTTGCTAGTAGAGCCCAGAAACTGTAGAGTTTGTAACTACTAGAGTTGCAAGCACCTATTCTACAACAGTGTTAATGACATGGAAAAAGGGAGAGGTGACAGACATCAATGGGTGGAGAAGCCCTAAGGAATCCATAGGGCACTCTCTTCTTCAAGGTCATCTGAAGACGTGTGAAAAAAACTAACCTCTTTTGGAAGCAAACAAATTCAGTGTCATCTTTTTCTCGTTTGTTTGTTACAAATGTTACCGAGAAATGGATAATAGGGAATCTTTTTAGAGATCCCCAGCTATCCTAACAGCATGCTAATATGGTTTTAAAGGAGTTCCTGGACTGCAGAAGACCATCATCCTATTGCTTTTGTCCACTGACACAGGAACTGAAGGTTTCCTGCCTGAACACACAACCCAACCTGCAAGAGAGAAGGAACAGCCCATCACCATCTGCTCTTCAGACCAAGTATCTTGGATCCAGAATCACAATCCTGTGTCACTGATCACTTGTGCACTGCCCCAGTTGCCCTCATATTCAGTATGGCATTACCATTATTTGCCTCCAGAAAGACACAGACACAGAATGGTACGGGTTGGAAGTGACATCTGGAGATCACCTTGTCCAATCCCCCTCCCTTGCTCCAGCAGGGTCACCCAGAACAAGTTTCCCAGGATCACATCCACGTGGGTTTGGAATCTTTCCAGAGGAGACTCCACAACCTCTCTGGGCAGCCTGGGCCAGCCTTTGGTACCCTCACAGCAAAGAAGTTTTTCTTCCTGTTCAGAAGGAACCTCCTGGGTTCCAGCTTTTTAGTTTCAGTATGATGGCTGAAATTCCTCCTGTTAGCTCATCTCATCACACACGCTCCTTCAACACGATGCCCATCCCAAGGCAAGCACAGTCCAATCATAAGAAGGAACCTAGGACTTCTCTACAGCCACTCAGCTCTGTGTTCACTTCTGCAGTGAACCTACGGTGAACATGTGAAAAAAACACCAAACAAACAAGCATAGTAACCAGCAATTTGATTTCGATGTGAGGAACAGCACATTACTGCCGCTGTTGCAGTCCAGCACAGAGCATCTCCGCCTACTGCAAAGCAGTGAGAAACCCCAACACACTTCTGGAGGCAAGTAAACCCAGCAATGGCAGTGCTAAAAGCTCAAACTCCTTCAGACTCAGGAGCCGCTGCCAGCTGTAGCTGCCCAGGGATCTTTTAAAATCGTGCGCAATTGATTTCAGCTCTCTAGGGGACAGGCGCTAAGCTGTGGCCAGGAGCACAGTGGTCCAGTAACAGGAATCCTCATTGTTTTTCAGACCAGGCATCAAGATAGATGGGAACATCACAGGGACCAAGTTAAACAGAGGTGAACTTGGTTTATTGATGCTCATTTCAGCATCAGTTTAAACATCTGTGAAACATTCTGGGCTCCCCAGCTCAAGAGAGACAAAGAGCTACTGGAGAGAGTCCAGCAGGAATTAAGAAGGTGCTGAGGGGACTGGAGCATCTCTGTGCTGAGGAAAGGCTGAGAGCCCTGGGGCTGTTTAGCATAGAGAAGAGAAGACTGAGAGGGGATCTTCTCTGAGCTGATCAATATCTAAAGGCTGGGGGTCAAGAGGAAGGGGCCACGCTCTTTACAGTGGTGCCCAGCAACAGGACAAGAGGCAACAGGCACAAACTGGAACCCAGAAGGTTCCATCTAAATCTGAGGAAAAATTTCTTTCCTGCAAGGGTTACAGAGGCTGGACTAGGTTGCCCAGAGAGGTTGCGGACTCTCCTCTGGAAAAATTCCAAACCCACCTGGATACGATCCTCCTCCTCCTCCTCTGGGTGAACGAACCTTCTGGAGCAGGGTGGTTGGAAGAGATGATCTCCGTAAGTCCCTTCTAGCTCCCATCAACCTGTGTGATGAAATGAAAAAAAAAAAGGGGGAAAAAAAAAAGGAGA
>WEIS01056458.1:90181-100652 GCA_013389965.1 Todus mexicanus | reverse complement strand
AAAAAAAAAATTAAACTAATACTTCAGCTTTCAGGTGACTGGGACAGACTTTTGATGATCAAATTCTGTGATCATCCATATCCAGGCTTCTCTTGCTGCTTGCATTTATCTAGGGAAGAGATCAGCTTCAGTAGTCAGTGGAATTTGAGCACGTAAGATCAAAATCGGGTCCATCTAACATGTAGCAGGTAGGAAAGACCCTAACAGAGCAGCGGTTTGACAGTGGCTCCTATAGCACAGGATGTGAGTTGTAGGAAGATGGTCAAACAAAGGAAAGGAGACCATCCAACACTCAAACTATTTTCATGCTGAGCTTCCTCTCTCCTTTCATCTGCCCTTAATGTGAGGACAACATTTTCACTGCAGGCTTTCACAAACTGCAGCAATAACTGGAGCAGAAAGGTAGTAAGCCACACAAGGGCCAGCATGTAACTGCATTGCCCACAGGAGAGCTGAAGAAGAACTCGGCCTGCTGTGCGTTTCCTGATGCCGCAGGCTACCGCAGGAGATGCACCATGCCAGGGCATGTGGCTTTGTAAGTAAGAGATGAGTCCATTTATTTCAGGAGTGGATTTTGGCCTGGGGCTAGTGCTATTTAGGATAAAGTTGGACTCAGTGACCTGTGGAAAGCACTTGTTCAGCACCTGGTTCAGTTAAGAGCCCAATTTGCAAACAGTAAAATCTGGATGCTCTACCAACCAGAACATGTCCAAACACTGTCAGAGGTTACTGTTGAGGTTAAGATTTTCCTGTCTCTTAATGAAATGGACTTTTGTTGCCAGGGCATCGTGACCATTTCACACCATGTTTCACTGTCTTCTGGATGAACATCCTTTGCTTAGTCCTTCCCTTAAAAGGGTGAATGTAAACGTCCTCCCAAAAACCACTGAAGTTCTTCTCATGGTCAGTTATTAAAGCAAAAGCACAAGTGAGGCTCAGAGGTGAGGAAATCACAGAGGAGCAAGGGAAGTCTGGATATGGAAGCACCCAGGGGAGAAGAGCTGAAAGAAGAAAGGATGGAAAGACTCCCTTGTGACACATGTTCCTGTGCTAGTAGGTTGTGGAGATCACAGTGCATCCCATGTAGGGCACCCAGACCAAAAACCCCCAGTACACACTAAAACAGAGCCAAAACAAAGGACAGACTGATGAATGAAGCCATTATAGGTGATGGGGGACAGAGACACAAAGCAGAGGAGTTGAAGTGTTGCTTAATGACTCGTGTGGGTGTGTAGGAGAAGATCGAGAGACAAAACATCCCAATCACTGTCAGCTCCTAATGGGTACAAAATGATCATCTGAAACCCAGCAGAAGGTCGTTGGCCCCAGGAGAGTGCAAGGAGGAGACAGCAGCCAACACCCCTTGTCCTCCTTGTCACCACAAATAACTCTGAACCACCTACACACACAACTTGGTGCTTGGGATCATGTGTGGCTGTCAGGGAATGAAAGCAGGTTTATTTTACAAGTTCACCTTCCTCCACTGCACTGTCTTGAGGAGAGGTTTGCAGATTTAGCTGGACCACACTGTAGCGTTAATTGCCACCCAGGAAATGTATGATGGAGATTTTGGAAGCTCACTCACCTCTGTTGACTGTGAACTGGTGAGATGGGGATGTGTGCAGGGCTATATGGGATGGTTTCACTCTCCAACAGCTCTTCTCAGAAGTCCTCGCAGGAATCAGTCTGTAGCACTGCTGCAGGTGACTGCTGCAGGGGGAAATTTCTTGCAACTGACAATAAAGTCTACAGGTTTAAACATGAGTCAGGAAAATAAGAAGCGAGATTCTCACCTAAAGGCAGCATCACAAAAGGCTCCATCATCACCAGGCTCCTGAAAAGAGCGTAGCAGATCTCCAATTGCTCACCCAATTCAAGTGTAAAGAGCCTGTTCCTTTGCAACGTGTATATACTTTAGCATGAGAAATTCTTATAGGAGGAATAATTATAGAAAAATGTGTCTGCTAATGAAAAGAAAAGGAAAGGGAATAAGCACCTATGACACCACCTACAGTACCTCAACCAGAAGAGACCAGCAGAAGATAAGAATCTGGATAAATTCTTCATAGGAGCCACCAGCTGTTTAACTAAATTACATTTCTATTGAGAAACACTCCTCCTTCTTTCAAAGGACAGGTGCAAGCAGGACTCCTGTGATGTCTCTTCACCTTATCCCTTCTCACACCTCCCCACCCATCTGGGAACTAGTCTCTGCTTTGGGAGCCCAGCAGGTGCCTGTTCACCAGCCCACCTAACACAAACCAGGATATTCCCTCAGAACCAACTTTACTACTTGGGTAATATTCTGGCCTCCGCTTTGGCAGTGATGGGCTAGTTTGAGATGCAAACAACTGTTAGCTCTTTTAACCCTATTCCAGTCTTGCATTGGATTTATACCGCTTTGGAGGTAGAAGGATGTGGAGAACATGCTCTCCATGTTGTCCTCTTCATCGAGTAGCAGAGCTGTGCTGCATTCATCCGTCCCTTAGACCAAGAATGTTTCACCAACAGATTTAATTACATGAAGCTTATGCAGGAGTTACAGAAGGATTATCTGGGTTTTATCATGGTTATTATAGAAAATGATGATATTGTTACCATTACAGAGTTACAGAAAGTAAAGAGGAATCACAGGAAACTTGGCAAGAGCTCATTAGCAGTGTGGTGCAGTCTGCAGGAGCTAATTAAAAATGCCTATACCTCATAATAACCATTTATCTCATCACAGCCTCCATTCCCTACATCTTTTTCTCTGGATAGAGTGAGAGGATATGATCTCTTCTCACCGGTGAAGGTGTACACAGCAATACATACCGAATACAGCAAATGTTTCTGTTCTGGGGTATGAAACCACCACCTCTGCTCTTGCCTGCCTGAGCTGTGGGCTGGCTGTCCTTGCCTCACACAAAGTCACATTACATGCTCAGGGGTGTCCTAGAATCAGGTCAAGAAGTTTCGCAGCCAGCAATGTCAGGCTGAGCACAAGAAGATGGAGACAGTAACCCTGGAGGAGACACTGACTAAGAAACATAAAAATGGTATTAAACCAACATAATAACACAAATATTTACTTTTACTGTGTCCAAAGTCTTTCCAAAGTCACTGGTACTTTTGGTGTCTGTTTCCAGCAATACTTTGGCCTGAATTGCTTACCAGGAGGGCAGGATTTTCTTGGACAACATCTGTATTTCCTCTGTAGCATTGCTCCTTCCGCGTGCTTTCAAAGCAAACAGGAAAAAAAAAACAAAAACAAATGACACAGCTTCCAGTTAATCTGTGTTATCTGGAAAGATGAAATCAAGGTGAATCTTGTTCTGTCAACAGGGATGTGGATGCTGACAGGAGATGGATCGGAACAGGCAAACACGAGCTGTAGTACTGCCCGACAAGTCATTTCTCATGCTCACAACGCCTGGATGCAGATGGATATTCTTGAGATGACATTTGATGAGCTTGTTTTCTTTTGGCATTTGGATTGACGGGGTCTGTAGGAAAAGCAGAGAAATAAAATCCCAAAACCATGATGGCTGTGATACCACTTTCTGTTCTGCTCCATGGTACTGGCCATCATGGAGGAGCCAAGAGCCGAGAGGCAGAACCAGCTTACCTCACTCTCTAGGGAAAGGAGGGCACTTATATTTCTTAATCCATCCAAAAATATCAGTCTCCTGGAAACAATTTCCTTGTCATGTTTAATCTTCGCACACATTTTCAGTAAAGTAGATGGAGTGGATGCTGAATAACTAAATCCTTGAGTGTGCTCTAGCTGAAGTCAGATGTAAAATCATCCTCAGCAGCACTAAGATTATGCTTCTTGTGACAGTAAGGACCAAACCTGAAGTTCGTTGGCCTCCAGTACAACCCAGCTGATCCTCAGTCCTGTAAGTCACTATCTCTATATGCAAGAGTTTACAATCTCTTGGCCAACTAAAGCTCTTCCCCTTCCCAGCCATCTCTTTGACATCAGTTTACCATGGTTTTACTGTGTTTCTTTGACTAGACAGAGTTCATGTCCAAAACCTCAGGTAGAAGTCAGAACTATTTTGCCCTGAATCATATGTATTTTTCTTAAGGAGAATCTCTATTTGCTCTCCTATTCTTATTCTCACTGCATGTGGACACAGCTGATCAGATGAAGAGTGCCTTTTGAAAACAATATGAGAAAAATCAGGATTTTGTTCCTGCAGCTTCTACACACTTTCCCTGTTCCAGCTTTCCCTGCCAGAAGCATTCCTGCCTGAAACCATGCTGTATCAGCCTGTCTCCCAGACATCCTCTGCTTTCACAGACAGTTTTAACCACACACAGCAGCCCAGCTGCTGCCCCAGATGGGGAAATATTTTTTTGTTTTTTCTTTTTTTTTTTTGTCAACAACAGTAGTCAGGAAAGGGCTTGGTAGATGAAGCAACCCATGAATCACTTCCATGGCTTTTCCAGGAGATGCTGGAGACAGAGGCAAGACGTTGAACTTAACTGATATTTCCCAACACAGAGAAGAGTCAACGAGATGTTACATTATTTGGGTGGCCAAATATGAGTCATTCCTAAACCTAGAGCATGCTTTTCTTCCCCTGAAATCAGATTGTATATTAAACTAGACCAAACCAAAAATTTCTGGTGAAATCAAGCTGGATCAACTTCCTTGAAATAAGGACAGCAATGAGGAGCATGAACTTAGCTCCGCTTTGAGTTCATATGTCATCGTACCTGGAACCAGACTGAGAAAAGCAGTAGCAGAAAGAATGAAAGAGTATGTCCTATCAGATCCTGTCCTCTAAGAATGGCCCTGGGAGTCAAACAGGCATGCAATGTTGTGAAATCTCATCTGAAAATGAAACAACATGGAAAGTCTGATGAAAAAAAATCTATATTTTCTTTTATTAAACTACTAGAATACTAGTTAAATGAACTATATAAGTTGTTTTAGAATTAGAAGAGATAGACACAGTGGTGTAAACTGTAGCAGAGGGTAAGAAAGGCGACGACATAATCTCCAGCCTTTTCCATGTTCTCAGTGCATGTAGAGTGAGGTGTCCTGCCACACGCACACTGGAAATCAGCTGAAAGGAAGAAAGAGCAAAAAGTGGAGAGAAATTAGGAGACAGAAAAGAGGGAGGGGGATTAATCAGCGTTAGTGCTGCTTTCAAGCACTGGGCTTCCCATAGAAATTAAATTGCTTGACTCGTACCGAGTTACCCATTATCAATACACGCCGTTGCTTTCGTTCCTCCCTTTCCTGGGCAGGCGGCAGCAATGTCCTTGTGCTGCAGCCTTGGCTACAGTGGAAAGGGGTTAATCTGCTCTTACTCCCCATCTCTTCGATATGTAACTCACAATTTTGATTGTTTGCTTGTTTTTATTACAATAGCTGTAGCTGTTCTGGAGAAAATATACCTCGCACCAATATGCTGCAGGTTTGCCAAGTGAAGTTTAAGCCTCCTTCAGCAAATGTAATGGGCACAGGTTTTAAACCTTACAATGGGGGCAATAAGCTATCATTGGTCACAGCATAAAAGCAAAATACCAGCCATCACAACCCAGAGCCTGCAGCTCCGAAATATGTATGTAACGTGATAAAGATGTATCTATGTATAATCCTTTGTCTGTCTGTCATATGTTGCATACATATGGTACTTGCATACATATAAATATGTGTACATACATACATATAGTTGAAGTGGCCACAAATTATATCTGAGAAAAACAAGCCTCTGTTTTTCATTGCCACCTGTAATTCCATCTGGGCTCATTACTTCTTTCACTGAAGTAATGAATAAAGTAATAATTCTCCCTAAAAGCTGTGCTGTGTATTTCACTGATTGAGCACCAGCCTGGCACATCAAGGGAGAACTGGGATAAGTATTAGGAGTGATTAGATCCAGTTATAAGAGCAGAATTTTTTCTCCCTACCACAAGTTAAGAAGAAATCCATATATTTTAGGAGATTTAAATTTCTTTTCATGCTGCAAGTCAGACCAATCTGGGGCTGGGACGAGGCTGCAAGCATCTGGAGGTCTTCATGAAATTAGTGCTCAGCACAAGTTGGAAACTTGGCCTCGTGTTCCTGAATAATCCAAAAATAGTTTGTCCATGGGGACTAACTGACCTCCATGCTCCCTTCTGAACTCTGTGTGTTTTGTCTGATGTGCTTCAAGGGATTTCCTCTCATTATTGGAAATGCCTCTGGAGGTATATTCAAAAAGATCCTGAATGCCTGTAAAACCTCTCTCTGTGAAGTCAGCCCCCAGAGAAACCTCGAGATGTAAATCTTGGGAGGTTTTATAGCAGCTCCTCCAACATCTGTAATTCCTATCTCAGCAAACACTTTACACATCACTCTGGGAACGGGATGTAGAGAAGGGAGAGTTATTTCAGAAAAAACCCCTCACAACAATTTAATATCTACAGCTCTACATGACAGCCCAAATAATGTAATTCCAAATAGCTTTTCTAATTCAGGCTGTATTAAAATGCATATATATATATATAAAGTAACAGCATTTCACTCACACGGTCATTTTCCACTGACTGGTCATGGATAAACTTGCAATCATGTCCAGACCCTGCTGTGCTACAACGAATACTGGAATAATTAAGTAGTTAAATGTTTGTGCTGGATCTCTTTTAGCGGAAAGAGGAAAATGATTGCCCCGTTATGGAGGCAAAGGAGGCCTTGGGGTTAAGAGCTGAGCTGCACAAGGAATTTTACTTAGCGGTAACAGAGGCAGCAGAATGTGGATGAAAAATGAGGGAGTGGGAAGAGGGGTTTGGCGTGTGTGTGTGTCTTGATAACACACCTGATTTTGGCCAGAATAAAAACTCCTCAGACTGCTGCAGTTGAAGCGAGGTGATGGGTTTTGTCGCCTATCCTACAAAACACAAATATGCTTTGTATAAAGCGTGTCATAGCAATGAGGAATCAATACAGAGATGCATGTTTTATATTAAGACTTAGTTGATGACTTCTCATCATTTGAAAGAAATGTTCAGCCTCAGTGCTTGAAATTATCCAGCTGCAGCATTTTCTACTCAATCCAATCTCCAGTTAATTTGATCCTTCATTTATCTTGAACAAAGCCTCCTAATAAAAACATTTGTATTACAAATGATACACTTGATCAATGGGATTGCTTTAGGCAAGTATTTGATAATTTGAACACTAGCTATAAAAAGTTCTCATTTAATCAATGTAGCTGGCCAAAATTTGGAGCAAGAGAAAGGCCCAAACCTGTACATCACTAAACAAGCCAGACTATAATTAAATATCAGGTTATTTAGATGTTCTTACCAACATTATTGTTACAACTGGCTAGTGTAATCTGCATGATATTAGCCCTAATTATTTTCTGTAACATGATTAATTATTTAGCTCACTCAAAGTGACAAAAATGGAATAAATAATACAAAAAAAGAAGCTGGCTGGGCAAGGAACTAATAATTTGATTTCAATCCTGTAATTCCTTTGGTCAAAACAATGAGAAAAATATGCAGATGGAAAAAGCCAACGAACATCCACATGAACAGTATCCAGGTCCCATGCAGGTCTGTAGATGATATTAAGCCCTTTGCAACGGCTGGGATGCCACCCTCAGGAGCTTTCAGATCTGCTGAATTTCTGAGATGACGTTTCAAACATGAGAGCTTCAGGGTCCAAGGGCTGCTCTGCTATGGGTGGTACATTCTTCCCCCCCAGGCTTGAGTCTGAAGTTGGAAACATTATCCTGTGGCAGCCAAAGTGGATTTCTGCTTTATTGCATCTGTTGCTAACCCTGGATGATTTGACAAGCAATCATGGCTCTTGGAATTTTAGCTCATGTTTATTTTCATTAACGGTGGTATTAATCACCATTTTTCTCTAGTCTTCACAGACCGCTAAGGGATGCTTTTGGAAAGCGAAGGCAAATTCCAGGTCAGGATGTGTGTTGTTTGCTCTTATTCCATGAGAAAAGTGAAATCATTTGTCTCTTTACCCAGATTTGTTCATGAATACACTGAAAAAACTTCTAGTAGCTCCAGGATCTCTCCTGCACTTTGATCAAAGAGTTTTATTTTGAAATGGCTATGAGCAGCTGTATTATGAAAAAGCTCAGAAGGTCTAGAAGATGTTGGCAGTGTGCATCAGGCTATTTTATTTTCTTTCTTCAACCTTTTTAAATCAGCATTTTTAGGACTTCATTTAAAATTGAAGACCAGGAAGCAACGCGGTGAAGCCTCTCTCCTGTCACATCGTGCACTGAGTCGTACAACACAACAGCCTCAAATCTCTTTCAATCCATCACTTATTTCCCTCTAGAAACTTGTTGTGGTTTTGTGGTTGTTTTTTTTTCTTCCCCCCACTGTATTGTCTTGCTTATTTATTTATTTGGTTAGTTGACTTCGAGGGACATTTCTCCTGGCTGGATAAAGACATTTTACAAACAAATGCATGGAAACATTTTTGATAACGCTGCAGAAAGTGCCAGCGTGCAGGGTCCCCGTGGGCAGGTAATGCTTTGTGTCATTCAGCAGCCACCGCTCTGCTCCATTAAGGAGCAGCATTTTTCACAGCCGGCACGGCTGCTACAACAGCAGGCCCCAAGCAGCGGCGAGGACCAAAGCAGGAGGAATTAAAGGGCTGCTCGAGGTTCCACAGGGCTCTAAGGACTCCCCTGGGTGGGATAAAAAAGAATTAGAAAGGGGTTTTATTGACGAGGATATGTTGCTTGTGCTTTGATACGCACACAAAGGACAGTAATTGTAAGTATGCGGAGGAAGGTTCTCCGTGACTGAAACTATCATTTATACCCTGTGGAGAGTTAAAAAACCTCTCAGCGAAGAACTTGGGTAGACACTCTATGTCTTATAGTATTTTAGAAGTCACTCCAAAAAGCCCAAGGCCCAAACAAGGGTTACTAAATAAGCAGAAAGGATTTATAGAGCAGCAACAGATAATAAATACTTCTTACCCCCTCCCAACTTCAATGAACTCCAGGTCTTGCACAGCACCCCAAAACACTGACAGGGGAGAAAAATGTGCATCACCATCAGCAAAATGTATTCTCAAAATACCCCATCACCTTTAAGTGAGTCTGCAGCTGTTAAAAGATAGGCAACCATGGTGTAGGCATCCATGCAGCATCTGGAGAGGAGAGCATCTGCTTTGAGACACCCCGACATTTACTTTGAGTGAGAAATCGTTGCTCTAGTTGTAATACTTCATGAGCAAGACATATCAAGTGAATGGAATCCACACAAATGAGGTCGTTAGCATAACAGAATACGCTCTTCATTCCTTCAAGAATGAAAAATATGAGTAATTCCCTGGCAAGGCCCAATTACAGCCTGCCAGCACTAGCACATGGGTTATATCTATTATGAAATAATAAGATAACATTAATAAGATTCCCAGAAAGACCATTAGACAGCCAATCTCCCAACCGCGTACAACTCGTGTAACTATTCAGGCTGTCTCCTACCTGCATCGCTCAACGCTTGCCAAGTCTTTCTTGTCATCTTCAGCAGGAAAAGTTCAGGTCTACCAGCTTTTAAGCATGAGGTTCCAAGTGGGAAATGGGGTGAGAGCTCTGGGAGTGCTGATGAACACTGGGTAGCTGCTCGCTTTCAAGTAATTTGAGTATCAGACATAAATGTGAGAGCTACAGCAAACAATCACACCGCTCGTGAAACGTTACTGCGGATATGGAGCAATGCCCACAGCTGTATATTGGTTCATTAACCTGAGTGCACAAGCACAGCTCAGACACATGCTGGCAATGCTTCCAGTCTTTTGCTCCAAGAGCGACAGAATAAACCTTTTTTAGCCTATTTCCTCGTCCCTTCAGGCTCACGACCCTTCATGCACTTGCAGCACCCAGATCTGTTTCATGGGTGTATCAGCACAGGCAAAGAACTGGGCTCGTGGTCTTTCAGATGACTATCACCCACCTCTTCTTGTGGAGCTACGCTTAGAGGAAAAAAAATAGACAGAAGGACATGCATAGAGTTGAGTGTAACATCACATGTTGCTCAGCATCCTGGGAGGATGCAAAGCAGCTGTGATCTCCAGCACTGTAATTTAGCAAGATGCATCTCAGACACAGGCGAGGAGCATCCAGCTCTCCAGGACCAAGGACACATTGATACCAGCAGCCAGACACTGTAAGTTTGGCAGGTGGTTAAATTGGCTCCACAGCCTCACTGGCCCTTGTCAGGGAAGGGAAGATGCAGAGTCTCAGCACAGAGGGCTATAATGAGGATTAATAAGGCGTGTGAAGACACCCTGTAATTGTCCGGCTGGCTGTTTCCTTTGCACCTTATGTTATCATTTATGCTCGTGCAAAGTGGCTGTAAAATGCTCCAGGTCTGATTCAATATAACTCCACAGACTCTTTGTACAGGTGTAAATTGCTCTGTGACATTCAGGGCAATGTCTAAATGCAAACTAATCTGATCATCTCTGTTGTCTCTCTCTTCTTTTTTTTTTTTTTTTTTT
>WEIS01056458.1:63396-90156 GCA_013389965.1 Todus mexicanus | reverse complement strand
TTTTTTTTTTTTTTTCCTTTCTGTAAACTCCTCTTCAGCCAATTGAACATTTTAATGCCCAATAAGCTGCAAAATATCAGGTGTTTCATGCATAAACTTACTCCCCAGAAACAGAATTTGCAGTGCTGGCCCCAGAGAGGGCTGGAGCTGCATCGAGGTACTGTGGCTGGGCCACCAGCACCATGGTCTTGTGGGTTGGTCACTGGCCTCAGCCGTAAGCCACGCAGAGGAACATTCAAATCATAACCTTTGGGGTTTGGTATAGCGACAGCAAGTTTGAACCCAGGAGAGACCATGAAAAATGAGGTGATGATATCATTTTGGAGAGAATGGTCAAAAAACAATACCTGACTGCCTAGATATAGGAAAAAACCAACTGCAGACCTATGGTGGCTGTAAAATGAGCCTGAACTAAAATGTATGAACTGATATTATAGGGAATAACCCTTAAGAGGTGGAAGGCTGTGATAGACGTGCTCCTGCAGGTAGTAGCTTCACCCCTGGCAGCTGCAAGGCTTCAATAATGAATGTCAGCCTGCTGGCCAGCTGTGAGGGGAATCAGCAACCATTTGCCTGCAGTGGAAGTAGCATCGGTTTGACATATGACATTCAAATGGTATGAACTTCCAAAGCATGGTTAAAGGACTGCTGTTTGACTCAAAAACTTGAATCCACCGAAGCAGCGTAGCAGTCGTTTACCTTAGCTCGGTAGGGGACTGAATTGCTAGGCTTAAAAAGGAAAGATCAAAGTGTTTCTGCAAATTCAGTCTGTGGTATGTCGTGTGTCCAGCTGACAGCGGATGTGTCCCTGAGTAGTTAGAGGGGTAAAGATGGGTCCTCCTGTTGTTGTGTCCTTTGACACTGCCAGTGACTGCTGCTAGCGAGACTGAGGAGCCGCTGAGGTGTCTCTGTGTGACAGACAGATGGGGAGAGACTGAAGAGGGGTGAAATCTGGGGCTGCAGGATGGAATGGGGTAAAAAAGGAGGAATTGTCCCCACCTGGTCCTATCCTGCGGTCTGGCAGCTCATTCTCCTGGCATTCTACACCTCCTCCATGCCGGTGGATTCCTCTTTGAGGCTCTGCTGCTTTTTGCCTTGCACGATGCCAGCTCAGCCTGCGCCGTGTCCATCTTCAGCTCGTTTTTGAGTTGTCCATGAAATGAGCACTGCAAAGAATTTACCTCTCTATTTTAGGAGACCTTGTTATGTACTTGTTACATTAGTCTGTCAGCTTAATACCAGCAGTCATAACACTTTTATAACCTACCTGCTGAAGTGCTTTTGCTTGCAATCCTCACACCAAAACAAGAGCTCAGGACCAAAGCTGCTGCAGAAAAAAAATCACTGCTTCCTGACCTTTGGACAGACCCCGCGGACTGATTATTCCATCGATTTTAACTGAATCGAGCATTCAATAAGGTTGTCTGGAGGCCTGTCTCTCTTCAGCAGCAGGTCCAGTACAGCATCAGCAGCAATAATGCGGACAACCTCTATGCAAGCTTCAATCAGGGTCAGGAAAGCTCCAAGCATCTTGCAAATTGTGACGGCAATGACCACCTTACCTGGGACTGACCTGGGGGCTTCTTGCTTGCTGGCTTGTGCAGCAATGGGAGAGGACCGAGATCCAGTGAATTGCTTCAGCACATATTAAGCCTGGTAGTGATATTGCTGCAACGAGTGAGCACCATGTTAAGTGCAAGTGGGTACTCTCCCTTGAAACAAGCCTAAATAATTGAAGCACGAGTGATTTGAATGATGCAACTTGCTGGTGGAGCATCCTTAAAGAAGGAGCTGTTGCTAAGCTGAAGCTATGTCTGCGTTAGGAAGCAGTGCTGTGCTATAGTGGGGGGATACGCAGAGCAAAGGGGTTGATGTTAAGGGTCCTATATACATTCTATATGTTTTTAGGAGACGTGGAGGACTTGCTCCAAGCTGTCAGCAGCTGGAACGTGTGAGATGAGCTCCTGAAGCACTTCTTAGTCTCATCCAAAAGGAAATTCATTTGCTCACTCTGTGACCTTGCTGTGATCTGAATCACACCATGGCATAAGGTGGACACATGCTAAAGCTCACTACTGTTTAGCTGTAAATAAACACAAAATAAACTTTAGATGCAGGTAAACTGAGGCACACAGCTGTCAAAGAGCACAGCTCTATTTCCCTCTAGCTACAGGGGAGTGGTGCATGTTCGCTATCTTTGAAAATTGTGCCAGGAAGGGTTCACACATAACAGTCCCCAAATACCTGCTTGGTCTGGAATAGAACCACGAAACAGGACGCTGTGTGCTGTTCCTCCTGGAAAATTCACCATATCCAAGAGATTCCCTATTGCAAGGTCCCCCCTTGCCTCTCCACAAAGCCAAAACGTGGCAAATCCTCCCTCTATGGATGGCAAACTTAAGACAAATGGGCACCAGCAACAGTGTGCACTTTCTGTCCTCGAGCACAACTGAATCTGGTGAAACAAAGATGAGATTCGGTGCATCTCAGCATCTCTTTGTCCCTTGCCCAGCAACCTGCATGGGTGCTGTGAGATAATGCAGCGCTGTGAGATAACGCAGCGCTGTGCGCTGGCTGGTTGGTCTCTATGGGTGCATCAGTGCTGCCAGCTGCAGCAGCATCATCGGTGCTGGGTGCCAGCAGGTGAAGATGCTTTTGAACAAAGATGAGAGAGGCTGAAATCCTTTGACACCGGCAAGTGAACTGTGTATTACCAAAATGTTAAGTAGCTTTGTGAGAGAGATTATCCTGAAGGATGTTTTCTGTAGTGTTGACATTTGTACGTGCGTGATTAATTCCAACACAGGCATGGAGTGAGGAAGCAAAAACCTTCCCTCGCTGCGACCGGGCAAGCTGTAGCCTTTGCTCCAGCAAGGTTAAAAGTCATCCCTGACCTATGACACTGTGTGTGGCTTTCTCACCCTCATCTTCTTAGTCACCTTTCAAGGAGCAGACCTGAGGATTTTCCATGGCCTTTTTACTGAACCGTTGTGATGGTTCAGGCACTTTTCTGCTGTTTGCTCTCCAGGGGTCTGACTGTTTCTATATTTTGTCGCTCTCCCTTGAGATGTGCCATCACAGTCCGACACAGTGCCACGGCTTTAAAAAAAGGAGGCAGTAACAGCTGAAAATGAAGATGAATTGTCACTTTTGTACATCGGTGGCAGAAGGGAGCTGCACTGCTGCAGGTTACGAAGGCAGAAGGGGAAGCCTGAGCTGCTGAGAATTTTCTAATCCACTCACCCAGCTCATGGGTGACTTTCTAGAGAAGCAGTCGTGCTCTTCCCCTACACTTCCAGTCAAGGGTGTCTTTCACTAGGGAATTTAATTTGCTGCAGAAAGGTTATGATGTCTCTCCTGGGGTTTTCTACTAAATTCCTAAAATATACAGAAATAAAATATAAAAAGAATATATAATAATGTATGCATAATACATCTCTCTATATAAAATAATATAAAAGAAATATAAAACCTGCTATATAGTGGATAAAGCTCCTAAGCCCAGTTTTGAAACAGGAACCAGTTCAGACCAGCAATGACTCTGCTTGGCCATTTATTTTGGAATATTTTATCTTAAACTCAGCATCTCCTGAAGGAGCTCTTACTACCATTGATACACGTACAGAGTAATTCAGGACAGAATGAGTTCTCACCTCCCAGGAATCAAGGCAGAATTATATATGATAGTGACTGGAATGGATGTATATGCATGCACAAGTAGTTCACTCAGTGCCAAGATCTGACAGCTTGGAAGCAGATGACATCCTCCTGGGGAAGGGTACAGCAAAGCAGGTGTTTGAGGTGTTTAGGAGAGACCATAGAGAACATTTTGAATCCAGTATGAGGTCAACTGGTCTGCAGCATAGAGCACATGATGGGATCAACCCTCTCTGCTTTCATGGAGAGACAAATGCTTGAGACTACCAGATCACCCCCCAACTAATTTGTGGTGCTACAAGGTGACAGTGAAAGAATGAATTACAAAAGACAACTCCTATCTCCACTCTGTGGCACTAAATTTTGAGGATCCTTTGAGAATCCCCCCAAAGAAGTGAGGAAGCCAAGCTGGGAGAGGTGATGGGACCGCATTGTTGTCTGGCCAATGGCTTATGAGACCTAAGGATGGATTTACTACTGTACAGAGGAAAAACGGAAGAAAGACTGGCATCAGTTGGTTACAGAAGAGTCAAGTGAGCATTTTATTGCAGTTAGCCCTCCAGTAGCACTTTCTTAGAGCAATAATACCAAGTGTCAGTGTACAGATCTTCCAGAGGCAAAAAACTTACAAAGTCTAGCAAGACCTCCCAGCCCTCAGTAGCAAAAGACAACACCTTTCTTCCAGACTAGGGTTCTGCAGGACATCTGAAAGCTTTCAGTGCTGCACCCTGCATCATTATTAATTCAGTTAAGTCGATCTTACAATGGCCTCATATAAATTAGAGACCAAAAGGTGTCATGATAGTAGTAAAGATGGTGTCTGTGTGGACAGTATCTTCCATGGGAGGCAATATTTTCTATTTTACTGCCTGCCCACAGTAAAATAAGCAAATGTGGGGCAATTCTCTCCCACTCTGCAACTCTCCAGTCATTAGGGCTAACTGCTTGTCTCTGGGCTCCTCCAGTTGACTCATCTGCTCTCTGAATCTCGCAGAAGCATCTAAAATCATATGAAAATCTAAATAAATCAGCATCAGAAAATTTGCTGCAGGCGTTCATTCCTGCAAGGATGTGATCATTTTAACACTTGTCGGGGTCAGAGCACATAGTTGAGGAAATAGCCCTGGACAACTCTGCATTCCCAGGAGAATAAAACCAGAAGACATACAGAGTCACCCAGCAGGCAGCAGGAACAGGAGCAATGGCAGCGTTACTTAACTATGTGCAATTTGCTCTCCCTATCTTGATTTAAATTACACTGCCAGAAGAGCCTGACAGTGTCTGGAATCAAATTGCTTAGAAAAGTGCCTCTTCAGAAGGAGAGAAAAAAAAAAAAAGCCCAAATAACTTGAGCGCAAATGGTCTTGCAAAATACCTATTGTGATTGGGGACAGAGAGATCTGGGGCTAGTTTTCATTAAGCTGATGCTCATACAATTATGCTGGGCCAAACCCTTAAAGCCCTGGTTGTGAAATGGGGGTTAACACCCCTGATATTTCTACAATTCACACATTAATCTTGGGCTCCTCTCAAGAATTAGAGGAGGCACCATAAAACAAGAGTCTCTGATCTGTTCTTGTTTTCTTCCTTCACTTCTCCACATCCACGTGAACTCTGGGGACCATCTTCAGGACAATGGGCTGCTTTGGTTTCATGAAACCTTTCGAGTCCAGAACCAGTGGGATCTTAAACAGGAGGGGAAAAAAAAGCAAAATAGCATGTAAGCTGGGAACAAGGACAGTCATGACACCAGGCCCCCTACAGCCCAGATACATCTCAGCCCCTCCTTGTTTTCAATGCATTTCCTAACTTACAGGTGTACTTCTAGCAGAACTATCACTATTGCTCATGCAAAACAGCTTCAAGCTGGGATTCAATAGCCCTCAGCTCTTTAATAAACTGGTCAGCGAATTTTGGCTTTCACATGGCATGGTAGGAAGAGCTGCCCTGATCAACAGGCTGCATGTGGAGGGAAAACATCCAAAATCTATCTGGGGAGCTGCAGCTAAGGAGGGGCAAGCTGTACCTTTTTGTTTAGTGCTGCAGTGTGTCAGCACTAAGGGGAGCTAGATCGTAATGGGAGCTGGAGGAGCTATAAGCTCTCCAGGAAGAACAAAACTAAGATTGCTGCTCAGACTGAGTAGTGAAGAAAAAGGCATCCTTGTACAGGAAAGTGACAGGCTCCCTAAGGGTGGGCAGGAAATCTCAATAAAAAGACCAGTTAAAACTGGTGTTGGAGGAAGTCATCTTGCAGGGGAGGGATGTGTGTTTTACCAGGACTCCTCCATCAGTTTGACACTGCTCTTCTTCTCGCTATCAGGACAAGGGTAATACACCCCCAGCCTGACAAGGTATATTAAAATCCCCATATCCCTGTAAGCTTTGTTTCGGGAACTTTAAGCAATGTGGCTTGGAGCCCAATGTGCCATCAGTGGAGAGGTAAGGGGAAGCTGCGGCTTCCATATATGTATTCCAAAGGGATGCTCTGGCATGAATTTTTCCCTCCTGCCTTCATGTGATGTACATGACATCTTCTGTAGAAAAAAGGGCCGATAGAGCCCCATAAACCTACGGGCACCAATAATACAATACATATTTAACTTGTCTCCTTTTAATTAAAGGCAGTTATAAAAAGAATCAATTTTATGGATTGCAGAGGACTAGAAAAATGTCATTAGACTTGGGGGAGGGTGGATAGGTCACTGCATTGTTAATGGACTATTACAGTCTTTCACCTCCAGGTTACTAGTTGAGTTGCAATCTGAATCTGCAGAGATTCCAGCTGAGCACTTGTGCCAAGTAATAATTTAATAAGGATTTTTTGTTTCTTACAACAAATGTCCTTTGAATACGCTTGCTGCCCCCACTGCTCTGATTTCCCAAGCTCCTCTCGTGAGGAAAATGTATTAATGGCAATGCCTTTTGTGACCATCAATCCAGGAGCCAGGTCGGGGTTGGAAGCAAACACCAAACACAGTGCTACCTACCTCTGAGATACAGGGAGCTGCCACGTTTTCAGGAGGGTTTTCTCAACATAGAATTTCCAACAGCTATTTGATTCACTTTATGTTGAACAGCCCCGTCTTGCAGGGCCTGACCCACCAGCACTGGATGTTGTGTTCACAGGGATCCCGAGCAAAACCACAACCTGTCGGGATCCTGCGTAGCCTCAAAGGGGTTGTCAATTAAAATTTAGCTCAGATTGTGCTTGCTCAAAAATTGTTACCCTTTAGAGACTGCCTAGTGGTCCTTTAGAAACAAATTTTGGTGGTTTGGGAGCTCTTGCAGAGAACAGCCATGTTGGTGTTGCAAAGTACAGCTTTGGAGCAGGCTGGGTGGGCTGAGGGGATATTCTGTTTCTGCTCTCTGGAGCAGGGTCTTTTTAACATTCATGAGAGACAGTTCCCGGTTTGTCCTGAGGTGTAGGCAAAAGAGAGTGCACAGAGCCATCTCAGTGGTACTAAAGGACAGATAATGAAACACATCATCCCATATCCTCACCGGAGTGTCTTTGCAGGTTCTGAATGTGAAGTTTTGCAACAGCGAGACCACAGCCATTTTCACAATGAGAAGAGCGAACCTCATTCCTATGCAGTTCCTGGGGCCAGCCCCAAATGGCAGGAAGATGTAGGGGTCAATAGACTCCTTGTTCTCTTTACTGAACCTGAAGGCAACAGCAAAAAAAAAAAGTTAGAAAGAGCTACAGTTCCAGGATGTGTCAGCTTTCAGATCTGAAGTGATGAAGGGTCTGGGAAGGCAAAAGCTTTTGTGTTTCTGTGAGTATTAGAAGAACCCAGCTAAGTCCCTTATTTCTGTCTCAATAGATACCTTATGCTTCTGCTTTTATCCTGCTGCTTAGAGTTGGTTGTGTATCTCCAGGTGCATCAGGTGAACAGGGAATACCTGAAATATGCTAATGGATTTCATAACTACTCTTTTCTCAGAACTCCCTCTCAGCTCAAGAACTGAACCCAGATTTCAAACCCTAAACCACACAGGTCTACAGCTACACGTCTTCCCTTTAAATCAAAGGACTAAGTGAGCACAAAGATGTTCTCCCCCTGCGTGACTAACGGCAGGGTTGCTTTTGAGACATGCCAGCCATTTCTCTCCTCATCATGAAAAACAGGGAAGAACAATCAGCTTCACAGAGAAATTTGCCACTGAGCATTTTCAGTGATACTTCTTAGTGATCAGTTAGTTTTCATGTCAGAAAGCTTTTCATTCACAGTGAATGGGGTTTAGGTACTAACCCCAGCCACATATACCGAGACACAGTGAAGTGTTTCACTGCCAAGACACCAGCATATCCCTCTGATGAACTCCTATCAAGGTAAGTGATCCCTAAAGAGCTCCTGTCCAGTCACCCATGCCTGGTTTGTCAACTGGAGTAGGGATGGAGCTACTGGAGGATCTGACAGAGACTCCTGAGCAAGGATTGTTTCACAACTTGAGCTGAAAAATTAAGTTTTATTTCCTACCTGTCTTTGCCCTTCCACTGTTGATTTGCACGGCTTTGTGCCAGTCACCCAATGGCTCTTGTTTTAATATCTGGCCATAAACCCCTCAGTGTTACAGCTGCTGGGAGCTGCTCTCACTGTTGCTCCGTTCAATGCAGTTAATTAAATTCCATGCACAGTTTATGGATGTAGATCATAAAACTCCCCTCATGGTAATGCAGGGACTAGATGTCAGACAATGATAAATGCCTAATTTAAATGTTATAATCATGCATTCCCCACTTTTGCTGCCATTCCCACTCCCAGCTGAGTGTGCAACTCTTTCCCCTGCCTGACCCTCACCTCTCAGGTCTGAATTCATCGGGCTCTGGCCAGTACCCCGGGTCACGATGCAGCACATGGGCTGGGATTATGACCACCATGCCCTTTGGAATAGTCACACCGTTGATCTCCACCGTCTTCTTACAGACCCTCTCAATCCGGCCCCCAACAGGGAAGAGGCGGAGGGATTCATTCACCACCATATCGAGATACTCCATCTGCATGATGGCGTTGTATGTGGGAGTAGCCTAGGGAGCAGAATCAGGATGGCAACAAACACAAGACTTGAGCCCCCACCCCAAAACCCCTCCAAAGCTTCCCCTTGAGGCATCAGAGACCACAGGAGTGGAAATCTCAGTGCTGGCACCTCCTCCACTCTGTTTTGTTTCCAACCTGGCTTTTGACTCAGGGTCTACAAGGCACTGATGAGAACAACCTCAGCATCTCAAAGCAAGGAACAACTTTCCTGTGAGAGTGCCAGAGCCTGGCCCAGGCTGCCCAGAGAGCTTGTGGAGTCTCCTTCTCTGGAGACTTTCAAAACCGACCTGGACACAGTCTTGGGTAACCTGCTCTAGGAGAAGCAGCTTTGGCAGGGAGTTTGGACAAGGTGATCTCCAGATGTCCCTTCCAAACCCTACCATTAAGAGATTCTGTGATCTCTCCAACCCTCCTTTACCTTGTTGGGCAGGTTTGCATCGATCTCATCCTGGAGCCTCTGCTGCACATCAGGATGGGTGGCCAGGTTATATGATATGTAGCTGAGGGTGGAGCTGGTGGTCTCATAACCAGCAAAGACAAAGATAAGAGCCTGGGCCAGAATCTCATCATCACTTAATGCTGAAAAGATGCATAAAAACACATTCAAGAAGCTGAAAACTACAGGGATTTACCCGTGGGAATTCAGGATCCCACTCATCAATCTCGGTAACGCTATTCATAACTACTTAATGGTAAAGGAAACATCCAGCCAACCCTCTGCTACCACAAAGGGGTGGGTCTGGCACTGTTGTACAGCCAAAAAATTGCTGCCAGGGTCAGCAGCATTACATTGCTTTCTTCAAGAGCAGAATCAAGGTATGTGCAGCCTGAGTCTGACTCAGAAAGTCTCTGCTATCTTCTGGGACCATGCTCCTCAGCCAAAAAAACCCAGAGGGTCATGCCAGAAAAAGTTAGAGAAGAAGAGATGTCCAGCAGCTCCTCTAAGCCATGAGGTGAGCCTCGTGCTGCTGAGGGATTAGTAGTAGCAATGAGGGCAGTAGAGGATTTCAGGCTGGTACTGCAGCAGTGTGCAGGCACTGCCAGGATGTAGCCTGCAGTGCAAGCCATCGTACAAAGACCCTGTCTGGGCACCTCGAAAGTTTACAAGCATCCTGACTTCATTTTAGTTGATAGATTGAGACTATGCCTTGGCTGAGACATGATTTTCTAAATCTAAGAGTTTACCTGGGATGAGGAGCAGAGAAGAGCTCACAGAGGAGCAAAGTGCCTGCAGCATACGTGCCTTGTGTGCTGCAGGAAACCCAGCTAACATCGCTGGCCTTCAGAGAAGATAAAATAGGAATTGGAAATAAGGAGATATTCACTGTTTGCTCTTTGTTGCACAAACAGACCTCAGGATTTACCCTAGGAAATGGGCTATAATAAAATATGGATGATATGTGATAAGCATCATTACAGGCCCACTACTGAGACTTTGAATTTCCCAAAGGATTAATGACTAAAATCCTCTCCTACTTCCTTCCATGCTTTCAGCTGAGAGGAGGACAGATTCCAAGACATACTTTTGTACGAGTCGGTCTCAGCAGACTTGGAGCTCTCATGTGAGTTCTGCGAGTCAATCGTGAGTTGCAGGAAATCAACCTGGTCCTGGGGAGAAGCAGTGGCAGTCAGAGAAGGTGTGGGTGAGGAGGAGGCAAACCTTGTTCAGCACAAGCTCCTTGCTGAGACACCAGCTTCATGCACAGTCCTAGAGGCAGGCTCATGGCTTCAATGCACATTGAGGTTCAGACTGGAGATCCTCTATGAATGCAAACACTTTGACCATGTAGATGCCCATGCAGGGCATGTTTCTGGTCCTCCCCGTCTGATGAGTTGGCAGCTGTTATGTACAGTAGGCAAAATGCCACAGCTTCTAAAGATGCCTCCAGTTCCCTCCTGCACTCAGAAAGACAGCACGGTGAAGAGAAAAGGCCTTCTGGGCTGGACTCACCCTTTTCCTGTCCTTTTCTCGTTCCTTCTTCAGTTTTCTGAAGACATCACCAAAGAAGTCCATGACATCTGAGGGTAACAGGGTCACTTTCATTCGCTCCAGCACTGGGGTTATGAAGGGGAACATCACTAAAATGAGATAAAAGAACATCTTTTAGCTCAAAGGAACCCAAGAAATTAAAAAGCGGCACAAAGCATAGAACGGAGTGGGGTAAATCTGGACTCTGCCTCCTAAAATTGCTTTTTGTTTCCTTTAGCTGTCTTTTTATCTAACCATGTCTGGCGTGCAAGAGCACTTGAGAATGTCCTCCATATATCCCTATATGACCACAACGTCACACTAAGTACAGTTCTCTGTGACAGAGAAGCTCTCCATCCTGTCTCTGCAAACAGGTTCTCTGCTTTTAGGAGGGTGTTGCAAAGACCCCCATGGGCTATAAAACTCTCGAATGTGAGAGGGAACTATTTCTACTGATCTGCTAGGGTGAATCTAACCCTGTGAAGTGCTGAGCACCTCCTGCATGGCAAAGACAACTCAAAGATACTAAGGGAGTCATCAGGAAATACAGGTGGCCACCACCTCTGACATCAATTCAGACAAGGTGTGCCATACCTAAGAGCATGAACAAGGGGCTTAGGAAACTGAACTCGAGAAATTTCTTAATGTTGGTGACAAAGGGATCACTAGGGTTGCCCATGGAGTCAATATTCACACTGAAAGAAGTGCTGGTCACCACATCCATACTGTAGGCTCCAAACATGCTAGGTAGAAAAGAAGAGAGAGTAAATGGGATGAAAACCAGAGCAGTGAATAAGAACTCATCTAGGAACAATCTTTGAGAGAGGAGATCTCTTTTAATCCAGGACTCCATATTGAGTCAGTGGTTGGACTCAATGATCTTGAAAGTCTTTTCCAAATGAAATGATTCTATGATTCTCTGAGTCTATGATTATATTTTCCCAAGTTTCTTCAGCTGCTTTCATCCGCCAAGTTTTCTCATCAGTGTCAAAAATCTAGTCTGTAGCTGGAAAAGGACCGAGCTGCAGTCTGGGGTAACAAAGACTGTATTCTGATTTCTGTCTGTAATAGAGATTGTAAAAATGACATCCAAAAATAACACATCTTGCAGGGCTTCTGGGATGGGCCCTACACCTTCCTCAAAATGCATCCCCACTAAAAGGAAATAGGGAAGAGAGCATAGTTACTCCATCTGAGCAGTACAGAATAGAGCACAGCAAGTCCACCATTGGGGAACATACCATGACCACGATGGAGTTTGCCTCCATAGCTGACAAGGGATCTGTGCTGCAGTGTGGAAAAAGCTCTTCAGGGTGTCCCCTTGCCCACACTGAATACAAACTCCTTCCTGTCAGCCCCCCAGTTACTCACTCTTTCATGGTCACGAACTCATCATTAGCCACTTTCTTCTCAATGTTTTTCACTAGTTTTTCACCATAGTGTTTAATGGTAGGGAACATCTGAAACGCAAACCAAAGTGAAAGGCACTGTTGACTCTTTCATCTCCACCAAACAAGGCTGGATAATTCTGTGCTGCCACCTGCAACTGGCCAGGGCTTCATCTTGTGGAGAAAGGGTAGTCAAGGAGAAGGTACCATTCACAAGTCTCAGATATTGCTTTCTCTCACCTTACTAACTAGACCACAGAGCTCATATGACTAGAATTGAGCAAGACTCTCCTCCCATTCCAACTAAACATCCACTCCAGCTGGGAGTGAACACTGCTTCTGAGAGCACGGAAAATGGGCAACCATGGTCTGGGTAACGCAAGAAGAAAATACAGGCCATAAGCCCAACAGCCTCAGTTTGCAATATCTTGTATGCCATTTCATCCCCCATACTCTTCTCCTGACTCTCTCCCCAAGTTGCTGCATTACGCCCAACAGTGCAGGCACCGATGGATGTGACAAATAGGGTGACTTCTCCATTTGAGGGGAAGTTCTATTCTCAGAAGTGATCTGGTCCTCCTCCAGCTGTTGATGCAAAGTACCAGTGGTCCTCTGCTTTACCTCCTTCAGCTTCCCGCTGGTGAAGGTCGGAGACAGCACAGTACGAATCCTTTTCCACGTGTCATCTTCAGCCACGTTGAGGGCTGTTCCCAGGATCCCGTTCAGTCGGAAGTTCTGTACAGGGATAACGTTACAGCAAAAGGGACATAGTTGAAGCGAGATGGGTGAAGGTTTCCAGTCCCCTTCCACATGACAGAAATACCAAAAACCCCCCGCCACGGAGTGTTGACTTGGCTCCTAAAGTCATGTCAGGCCTACCTCAACCTCTGAACAACAGAAATTGAAATAAAAGTGTAAGAGTCATAAATTATGTCAGCCCTAGGGTATGTACAGGCTGATGTCCCACTGTTCAGCCAGAGTGGCCTCCATACTTCCCTAGCAGACTTTTGTTGCCAGTATCATCAATAAACTGGAGCACAACAGAGAGTAACTCCTTGCTGAAGGACACAGAGAAGGAGAACAGAAACCAGGAGGAAACTCTTTCCTTCTTGCTGCCTGCTCTGTGCTGGAGAGCAAAGCACAGGGCTAGATACTTACCCGGCGATTGGTAAAAACGTCATAGCACTCTTTCACCAGGATATTTTTGATGAGGACAGGGTCCAAAACGGCCATCACAGGCTGTCTGCCATCGAAAATCCTAACCCAAGAGAAACTCACAGTCAGTCCATTGCTCATGGTCAGTTGGAACAAAACCAGCTTGCTTTGTCTGTGGCCAAAGCCATGACATTGACTGCTGAAGCCCAAAGGGTTTGTACCAGCTGAGCCCCTCCCTGAAAAAACACCCGAAGGGATGAATCTGAAACTGTTTTATTATGTAGTAAAACAGGAGAAAGGGAAGGAAAGTGCCAAACACAGACAGCATGAGCATTTCTAGCAATCGTCTGTGGTGTTAAAAGAGTTGCCAAAGCAGTGTGGGTTTAGATAAAAGGCAGCTTTTGCCACGACACTGATCCCCACACTTGAGCTGTCTGAGCTCTGCTTCTGCAACCAGGAGCTGGAGTCAATAAATCCATGCTGAATAGCCTACCTGTGGGGTACAGAGCTTTACCTGCCTGGCCTAGGAGGCAATGAGAGGGGAAAAACTCATCTGTCTCCTCCATTTTCCAACGAAGAGAGACAGAAAAACTTAAAAGCCATAGTGTGGACTAAAGGGCAGGAGGCCTTGGGCCAGCGCTGAGGGAAGCTGCTGTCTTCAAGAGGCTTGCAAACATTTAATCTTTTGAAAAAATACACTAGGTTTCATGAAGTCTCTTAGGCTTTTTTCGGTGCAACAATTTTGCTTCAGTTTGAGAAGTTCTCAATAGAAGCACGACAAGAGGCCCCAGCACAAAACCAGGGCTGTGCAGGGAGCAGGGAGGCAGGTTGAAAGGTAGCTCGTGCCCCAGCTCTGGGGGAAGCAGGGAGCAAGATGAAAAACACGGCGGCAGCCTGCAGCTTGCTTTCTTGCTCAAGACAGACAGAAGAGCAGCTTCAAAGACATGAGGCTCAGTTTGACATCAAGCAGTGGAGGTTATTTTCAAAGCTTCTGAAAGCAAATGACCCCCCAAACTGGCTACCATCAGCCCAGCCCTGCACCATACTGAAATACCAGTGGGAGAGAAGCCTTGGAGAGATGACTGGAGACTTTCCCAGTGGTAAATCTGAATTTTCCCAAGCTGTCATTGCTGGAATTACAGCGCTGAAACACGGTGGAAAATTTCCATTCTGTTCTGGGGCTGCAGAGCACCCCAAGCAGGCAGTTTTGTTCTGCAGAAACTCACCCCCAGATTCTGCCGTACTTTTCAAAGCACATCTGATCAAAATCCCGGACTCCCTGCAAAAGAAGAAAGGAGAAACGAGCAGTTAGCCAGTGCAAAGCCATCAAAGCAGGTCACAGCTGGCAGTGTGATGCATCCCACAGACCCATTGTGAGTGGTAGAGGTTGAGGGGTGCATGGTAGGTCTCACGAATCATCTAGATACTTAGGGGACATTTACACTGGAGGGAAAAAAGAGAGCAGAGAGGGGGAAAAAAAAAATAATTTCTTTCAACTTCCACTAGCCAACCTGAGCTAAAAATGTAATAAAGAGAAGGGACGACAGGGCACAGCGTTTTAGCATGAGTAGAGTTAGCAGGCAGAACTAGATCCCAGGGTGTCCTTTATCTTCAGCTCAACAAGTCAGAATTTCTGCTGCCTTGTCCTCATGAGATCTTCCACTGCAGTTACTGAACTGGAGTGATGATGGCTTTGTTGTTTTGCTTTGTTTCCATTAAGGTTTTAGCTGATGGTACATGTGAGACTAAAACTTCTGGGACACGAAACACTCACCATGCATCAACCAAGAGACCAAGCGCGGGCTGTGAACCCAGCAAGCACAAGTTAAATCACCTCTTCCATTGAAGATGGTACATTTTAGCTGCCTTTGCAGACAGTTACCTGTGACCAGTTACTACCAAGTTATTTGGTAAGGTTTGGTAACTTGATAATATCCAAGTTTTACTTAGAAAGTCATGTGTCTGACTTAGTCTCAGGCTGGCTCAATAGCAAGTGGCTGGATAGGACATCAATTCAGCCTTTTTGTGGGGATGACACAAATCACAAAGAGACACACAGTTCTCAGAAATTAGCAGTCTCAGGCATGTCTCCAATACTTTTTTTCTTTGCATCCAACAGAACGTCATGTGCTTAGAAGCAGGTAGAAATCCAGGGAGAAACTAGTAACTTAAATTACAAAGTAGTTGAAAAACACAACACACCTCATTCAGGTCAATCTGAATTCCTGTGTTCTCTGTATGTTCAAAGAGCTTCCAACCTGAAAACATCATTTCCAGCTGATTGAACCGAAAGCAGAGGAATGAGATGCCCACAGGATGGAAAAACCAGCACCAGCTACAAGTAAGAGTCTAAGGCAGCTACAGAGGAGCAGTTACTGGTACTCACATGCTTGTACCCCAGGAACGTTCCCAAAAACGGCACAGGCTGTGGCCCAGGAATGCCCAGCTTCTTGAAGGTCTGGTAGGGCCATATCCCATAGCTGCCAAGCAAAGAGTATGTGAGATGCATCTACGCAATGAAAAGAGAAGAATCTTCATCCTTAGCACAGTAAACAGCTTAAATGACTGGTTCCTGTCATCTAGAGAAAGCTGAAATGATGGACCAGCAGCAGCAGACCTGCTGAGGATACTCTCTTCCTGCAATTCACTTGGAATGAACAAGATAATTTGTGGTACATTTTGATATGCGACAAGGGTTGAAAGGAGCTGCAGCCCAGCCTAGACAAGCACAGTGCACATGGGCACCTCAGGTCTTTATCCAGGCAAGTTCTTTAGTTCCCCAGATCAAAAAACTGTGACTGAAGTGGTGGTTTCAGAAGGACTAAGCTCTCAAGCTGAGACCTGCCCGTGTGTTTGTCTTCGCAAAGACCTACCGTGATGCTCAGGTGGTAGAGCCACAGCAGCACAGCAGCCGAGCAGGGACGTAAACTACACCAGCAAAGTTAAGTTTTTGCTCACTACAGCTTGCCTGCATGACATCAGCAATTTTGCCAACATAACGATTTAAATGGGGGCTTCTACTGGTACAAGGACATGGGCAGACATGGACATCACCCACCACCCTGCTCCCAGCTTGCAGAGCCTGAAGACACCCTATGCCCTCCTCAGCCATCTGGAGCACACTGTGGTTAAAAACAAGGAAGTTACTTGTTCTTTTGGATCTGCTGAGAAAAGCAAAAACCCCAAGAAGCTCCTCTTTACTTCCCTCCCAGCCCAACCTTCTCCTTCCCTTCCAGCTGTCACGGGGGAGGGCACAGGGAGCCCTGCAGCCCCCCCTTTCCCAGCCCTCAGCTCTGCCTTGAAGGTAGCACCGAGGATGAGTTTTTGAGCACTAATTCGTGCACTTGGAGACTTCTACCAAGGGTGACAGCCCCAGCCAGCTGATGGCAAAGGGTCCTCCTCTCTGTCACCGGGAGTGTCCAGCCCCTACTTACAGGACCAGGAGGCTAAGGAAAGCGATGAAGAGCAGCCAAGTGACAGAAGAAAAGTTTGGCAAGAAATCCATCTCGTCTCTCAGCCTGTCCTCAGTTACTCGAACCTGCTGCGCAGTCTCAGTCTTGGTTTATGATTTTTTTCTGCTCCCCGACCTTTAACCGCAGCCACGTCACATGGCAACGAAGGAGGAGCTGTCTTGTTTGCTCGGTTGCTCAAACTTTAACCCTTGGGCAGGTTTCTCCCTGGATTGGAATATCCATAAAATGCCCAGCCCCACACCTCTTGAGATTAGAAACTACTGGAAGGACAGTTCTTACAAGTGGAAAAGATAGCAAAGGCCATGTACTTCCTTCACCTCTGCAATCCCAAAAAAGGGTCCTTTCCTCTATGTGCCACGCCAAGTGACACACAAAGTTGAAATGTTTGCTTTCTTTTGGTTCTGCAGAAATGGGTGCTAGGTGATAAATTGCAAATCCAGCACCCACAAGCTCAAACAGCAGGAGTTTATGTACAGTACAAATAACAAAGAAATCATATATGATTGGTTACGTGATTTTTACATCACATAAATCTTTGTATGTGTGCTCCATCAACTACCTAATTCATTATACTAAGGTGGTCTTACATTTGCATTTAAATTCTCCTCTTAGAGGTGGGTCGCTTTTATTGAGGGGTGTAATTGGGAAGGCGAAGGAACTGTTGCTGTCTATCCTCCCTCCCACTCCCCCCCAAGTTCCCGTGGGGTTTCTGGCTGCGCAAATTAACCTTCGCTTGTGCCTCCCCCTCCCATCTCCATTTATCTCGTCCTCCCATGCCTCCTATTTGGGATCCAGGACGGAAAGGGCTGGAGGAGACAATGGGAAACACTTGCCCAGGGCTGAAATGGGTCCATTATCCTCACAAAGACCCCCTAGGCCTCAGATCAGGTGGGAAAAATGATATAGTCGTGTGGTGGCATAAGCTATGCTCACACCAGAGCCGATGGGAGTTCAGCCTGACATCCCCCTGCACAGACCGGTGGCTTTGCTGACTTACCTGCCTGTGGCTCAAGCCCCAGGAACCCACCAAAGTATGGGATACGGAAGCAGGAGACACTGAGAACCGAACAATCTGCTGCACAGTGAGCATTGTGCTAGCAAGGAGATCAGCCAGCTCCAACAGTCCCCAGCTGTAGTGTTTAGGGATGGGTTCTTGTTTCCTTTTTGCCCTGGACTTTCTGTTTGCTCTCAGGCGTGGGGCTGCACAAGGTGACTTTTGTTGCTTGGCTTTAGGCAGCTCAGTGTCCCCCCTGTGACATACACATGGGACTGGCTGCTTTCTACTGGAGAAACAGGGAAAGTGCATTATACATACCAACAGATTGTGCAGCGAAGTCTCGGGCCAGTTTAGCTACAGTATATGCAAACTCACCCTGCTGGCGGGTGGCTGTGGGGATGGGTCAGGACGTGGTCTCCTTTGTCCCCATTAAACTGTGAAGAACCACAAGTCTCCTTCTCTGTGCAGCCCAGCACAGTCCCCTTTCCCGTATCCTCTTGTCCTGGTGTTGGCTGGGATAGAGTTAATTTTCTTCCCTGTAGCTGCTGTGTACAGTGCTGTGGTTTGGATTTAGTATGGGAATAATGTCGATAACACCAATATTTTAGTTATTGCTAAGTAGTGCTTATCCTAAGACAAGGATTTTTTCAGGTTCCCATGCTCTGCCAGTGAACCGGTACATGAGAAGCTGGGAGGGAGCATGGCCATGACAGGCTGACCCGAACTAACCAGGAGGATATTCCATACCATAGAACATCACAATCAGTATACAAACTGGGAGGAGCTGGCCATGAGGGGCCAATTGCTACCTGGAGCATTACTTGTCTTTCCTTGGGCTTATTTCTCCCCTTTTTTGTTATATTCCTTTTATTACAATAATTATTATTCTATTCTATTATTAGTTTTATTGTTATATTTTATTATTATAACTTATTTTAGCTATTGAACTGTTCTTATCTCAACCACAAAGTTTTACTTCTTTGGGATTCTCTCCCCCCTCCCACTGGGAGTGAGTGAGCCAGTGCATGGGGCTTGGTTGCTGGCTGGGGTTAAACTACAACAGCCCTGAGCCCACCAGTAGACCCCTGTAGCTGAGGGCACATGAGACTGAGTCAAAGATCTCATGTGCACATCACGCTCCCCTGCATCAGGCATCACTCTTCTACTTTTGGCACACTCAGTCTTAAAGAAACCCAAGCGCTTCTGCAATTATCTGCCGGTCAGCGCAGGTGGATTGTGTGTGGCCGTGCCCACAGGACAGGAGCAGTTTTTACCTTTGGCCAAACATTTCTTTTGCCTCATAAAACACATGCAGCGGGTGCCAATGCACTGATGGGTCCAAGGGTAACCTCCACATTTACATAGAAGAGCCAAGAGACAACGGTGCCATTTTGGGTAGGACCCAAAAGATCCAATGTCTTGGACATCCCCAGCTTTGCATGCGTGTGGCTGGTGAACTTTTGCGAACTCCTTTTTTATCTGAGTTTTGGTTTGTTTTTCGTATGTCTCTCGGAACGCTGTTGTCTCCCTAGCTCCACAGTTTCGAGAAAATCATAGTCGAGAAAAAGACCACCTCCCAGCCAAAATTGCTACCATGATTCAGAGCTGCAGGTGGGGTGATCCTGAACTTACTATCACGTAATTTTATACAACTCGAATGTATTAAAGTGATGCTTTTATACCTACACAACCCTTTGGACCAAATGTGATGGTAGAGTATGTACTTACTGAGGCTATTTTTTTAAGGCAAGTATCACTGAAACGGCACCCAGGAGGGATAAAACAGAGGCAAAGGTTCTCCAGAGCAAGTTTCCTGGCAACACGTAAAGGGTTTTAGGATTATGGGCAAGCCAATCACACAATGGCACTACAGGTGAGGCTGCTGTGGCATCTCAGCACCTTGTCTAGGAGAAAGGAAGAAAGTTGCCCACATTCAGGCTACACAGCTCTCGTCTGTCCAAGGCTGGTGACCCAGGAAAAACATCTTGCGGTACCAAAAGGGGGAGTGATGAGTGCTCCCCACTGCACTCACGCAGCAGATGTACTAAAACATGTGAAAAGTAACAGCAGCAGCAGACTGTGAGTTGACATCAATGCTTCTAATTTCACTCGTTTCACAAAATTGCTGCTTTTTCCCCTCCCTTCTCTCATTTTGGATAATAATGTGTTTAACAGGAAATGTCTCCAAGAGAGCTGTTAAACCACATTGGTAAGAGTCATATCAGTGACTTTTTGATGCACTGGGCTAGGGCATGGTTCTATATCAGAAGACAGATAGGTCACAGCCCTTGTTATGTCTCTAGGGTTCGTGACCTGTATCAATGGAGGACTCAGAGTAGTCCAAAAGGAAACTCCTCCTCCGGATCATGAGCAGACGCAGTCTCAGCCCCTCTGATCTCACCCTTCTTACTGACAGCAGCACAGTGCCGTTGCTTTCCCTGTTAATAACCAAACCCAAGGACTCCTGGCTTAGACCCAAGAGACTTGGACACAAGAGACTTGCAGGAGCCCTGGTGATATGCACAGTGTTATTAAAAGATTATATATTCCTATACTCTGGGGATAGGAAGAGTGACTGTGTCACCTCTGTTCCCCCCACTGGCAGGTTCTCCCATAGTGGTCCTGGACACCACTGCAGCTGTGAACTCACATGCCTCCCATGCTCATCCAGTGGACACCACATAGTCCATTGCACTGCTCTGGTGGCTCTTGCCACGCTACCCTGGCAACAATCCTGGTTCAATATGAACTCACATGCTATCTAACACTCCTTATCATAGCAGTGCTTGGCTTTCATGCATTGGAAACTTGCCCTCTGTTTGTGTTACTGTCATTCTGAGCACAGCACCCTTCTGCTGCAGCCAGCACCCTGTGCTCCTCTCCTCTCCGCCAAGAGGGAACAGGTGGCAAAGTAGATACGTGGGGATTCAAAAGCTGAAGGTCACCATGGTTAACACAAAGAGATATGAGCTTTGATAGTCACTGATAGTGTCACAGTTGTAAAAATAGGACAATACATCTTAGGGCATCTGGGGATACAATGACTGAATTGATGAGGCATAGAAGATAATATTAAACCTCATGCAGAACTTCAGAGAAGTAGGGCTGACAACCAAAACCCCCTTCTGTTTATAAAAGCTCCTAGAGAGGTACAAAGAAAAACTATTGAAGTGTCCTCCCTGGAGACAGGGTGATTTTACCACTCTCTAGTTGGTGCAACTGAAAGAGGCCAAGGGGAGAGAAGTCCTGCGTGGATGCAGACCACTGGGTAGAAGACGAGAGACATACTCGGCTGCACCTCAGGCTTTCTGTTTAGCTGGGGTATTGTAGAGCCAAAGATTTTCCTTTCCTCCACACACTATAGAAAAAATCCTGTTCTAACACACAACAAATCTTCTAACAGACATAGCAAAATGTCAGCCTTGTTAAAAACTAGCCTTTATTCACTGATTGTCCCATCTTTAATGATTCTCTTCTATGTTCCTCTTGTCCCACAAATAGGATCACAAGCTGTTTATTTCTGGCTCTTCCTTTCAAACCTTTCTCTCAAACGAGCCTCTTGAAAGGGCTAAATGGGAAAGCACCAGATGTACGACTTCCTCAAAGAGCTCCAGCAGCCAGGAATGACCGAGGGCTGGCACTGCTTTCTACCTTCCCTCTCACCAAGCCCAAAACACGCACTGCTTCATGCCTGGGTATTTCTGAGACCTCTGCAGAGCAAAACCACCACTTTGCTCCTTTCATCCTGCAACGCTGCTAAATGCTCCTGAAGCATCGACAGCTGAAACTCATCTCCCTTTCACTCCTCTGTAATTTCTGAGTAAGGAGGGAAAATTATAAGCCACAGCCAGCATTACAGCATAAAACCAATTACAGAAAGCGCAGAGGGGACAGTGCTATGTGCACTCCCCGTGCACTCAGACACCTGCTCCTCAAAGGACAGCCTCTCCTTCACCTGTCTCACATTGTACCAGAGAAGAATTTCTCTGCCTTTTCACACCTCTCAGCTAGTAGCTTGGGCTCACTTGCTGATGGAGCTGGTGCTTTTCAGAAAGTGAAGTGGCATTGCCACATTCGCAATGACCTCAATTTCTCCTGACCCGCTTCCAAATTAGAAGTCAAGCCAGAAAAAAATACCCCCAAATCATCACACAACCCTAAAGACATTAGCTTTAAACATGTGACACACAGCCTTTTCTACCGTAATCCCCTTACCTCCAAACCCACCCTATCTCACGAGGACACATGTTAAAAGCAGCCCAGTGGGTGTAACCTGTTTCAGAGCCAGGACCTCTGCTTGGCCAGACCTGGCACTCAGAGCAGCATTGCTGCCCAAGGGCAGGGTTTCACCCATCACTTCTGTTTCCAGTGCCTGACCTCTGGCTGGTTCTTTTTGGGGTACATTCTGTCCATAGGCTAAGGGCAAAGATGAAACTGTTTGGCAGGTGATTCATTTAGCACCCTTAACTCCCTATCAGCGGGTGCTAGATGTGAGCCAGCCTGAGCATGTTCAGGCACAGTCCCTCCTGAGAATCTGAGCAGGTAGAGCTGGAGGCTTCTCACTCAACCTCATTGGGATGATTTTTCTATAGCAACTAAAGCTAGGTGTTTGGCTGGTTGGATTAACCCTTACCTGCTTCATGAAATGGGCTTCATTGAAAACGAGCATCTTTTTCTCACCTATTTGATTTCTCCTGTGGTGCAGAGACAGCTACGGATCAATGAAAGTGTCTTCATCGATCACCCTGGATGGTTTTTGCTGGATGAGGAATTGAAATGCTGAATCTTTCCTCTGCCAGTCCTTTCTGTGGTGGGTAGTAAAACATTTCCTAATTCCCATCAGGTTACATGAGATTTAATCCCAGAGGATACAGCCTCCCAGCAGATTAAGTCACAGTCTTATAAATCAACCTGTAAGTTTACCCCCTTTCATTCCAAATTTTCCATAGTTCAGTTTCTCCACTGACTCCAGTTGCCCCGCTCCTCCCCTGACCCCCACTTCTGGGTTGTTCACGCCAAGCAGATGCACTTGTACATACATAAAAAATAACCAAAAATTAAAAGGAAAAAAAGGTTGTATTTACAAGTTGAGTCCTGTACTGTTGGAATTAGACTCTAATTAGGTCAGTCACGTTCCCCTGGTAGGGTAAGAATGATAGTGCTGGAAAACAGACAATTTACAGAGACCCAAAAATAACTCATCCTGCTGTTTTGTAAGAAAGATGTGATTCCTTCACCCTACGCTGAGGACATTTGCAGTCAAGGCCGCTCGGGCATGCTAGTGCCGGTCAGAGAAACTGTGGCTTGGTCCCACAGGTAAAGTTGGCCTATGCCTCAATTTCCACCTACCAAAGGAGACTTTATTTGTAAGGTATTTTATCATTCTCAGCATGAGACCCAAGGCTAGATCACACTGGCTTTTTTTCCAGATTTGCCTTTTAGCCTTATCTGCACCACCTCTTTAGCGTACAAAGGGCAAGCATTGACATGAACTGAGATTATTAAGGTTCAGGGTGAAGAACATGCCCGTGGCTTTACCAGTGTGTGCACTGTTGCTTTGAATCAGATCAGCGTGAATGGTGCACCAAACCGCCTAGAAGTTGCACAACGCAGGAAAGTACCTTTGAATGACATCACGGCCACTGGTCGCTTCTTCCTCTGACACATTGTTGTCACCATCACACTACAATAGCTTTCAGTTTGCTCATTTCTCCACATACAGGTGCAGATTCTCCGGTTCTGCAAATGACTTCACTGCAGTTTCAATACTTCTGAGAAATTTGCCTTGTAAAACCTGGCAGAATCATAGAATGCTAGGGATTGGATGGGAACACCTAGGGCAGGGCACACAGGAATGCATCCAGGCAGGTTTTGAAAGTCTCCAGAGAAGGAGACTCCACAACCTCTCTGGGCAGCCTGTTCCAGGGCTCTGTCACTCTCGTAGTAAAGAAGTTCCTCCTCATGTTGAGGTGGAACTTCCTATGTTCAAGCTGACACCCATTATTCCTTGTCCTGTTGCTGGACACCACAGAAAAGAGACTGGCCCCCTCCTCTTGACATCCACCCCTCAGGTATTTGTAGGACCTTTGATAAGGTCCCCTCTCAGCCTTCTCTTCTCAAGACTAAACAGTCCCAGTTCTCTCAGCCTGTCATCATAGGAGAGATGCTCAAGTCCCTTAATTATCCTCGTAGCCTCTGTTGGACTCTCTCCAGTAGATCCCTGTCTCTCTTGAATTGGGGAGCCCCAAACTGGACACAGTATTGCAGGTGTGATCTTACCAGGACAGAGTAGAAGGGGAGGAGAACCTCCCCAGACCTGCTGGACACAGTTTTCTCAATGCACCCCAGGATCCCATTTGCCCTCTTAGCCACACGGGCACATTGCTGCCCCATGGATACTCACTGTCCACTAGGACTCCAAGATCTTTCTCCATGGAGCTGTTTTCCAGCAGGATGACCCCTGCCTGGTGTTCCTTCACATCAGACTCACCTGACTTAGGATTCTCCTAACCCATTAACAAACACTAATGAATATGCCAATTGCCTACTTAATGAAGGTCTCTACTGGCCTGGGAAGTCAGTGGCCATGTCACTTTGGCTTAGAGGGACATGTCCTGCATTTCTAAGGAAACCAGACAGCAAAGCAAAAGGACTTCTGTTCTTGGGGCACAGTGGAAGTGAACAAAAAACCAACAAAAACCTGTGTTCAGATAAAGTTCCTTTTGATTTTGTGGGAAACGCAGGTTGGAAATGAAAATAATTGGCAAGGTAAGAGGAGGAGAGGGAAACCCGCCCCCCACCACCACAACCCACATCAAAACCAAGAGGCAGGCTTAAAGAAGATGCAAATAAAAAGAGCAAGGAGAAAAATAAATAACCCTGGAACAAAAATAGAGAGGGAAGAAGAGGAAACAAATGAGACAAATAGCAGGAAAAGGGTCAGTAAGGAAAGCTCGGATTACTCAATTCAGTCAAGCCATTACTTGTGCTGTTCAAGGCAGGGAGGGAAGCCAATCTGTTTTCTCCGGTATTGTTTAGGCTACAAATGTCATGGCAGTTTTCCCATCCACTCCCATGTTTATGTTCCATGCTCTGATCCTAACCACAAAAACATGTGCAGAGGATACTCGTCCTGAGAAGAGTAAGAGCTGGAAGCAGGAGGATGATCCACTTCAGAGTCGAATGACCTCGAAAAAAGCACTTCTGCGTCTTATGGCAATTTTGCAGAATAATGTCTCGTTCACAAAATTCTACAGCGCGAGGATTTTCATCTTCAAAATGGGTACATTGATACCTCTGGGTTATTACAAGCTACCAGACGCAGAGGGCTGCCTGTATTTATACAACACTGCATTATTTATAATATCCCTTTCAGGAGCAGAAGAATATGAGTTCTTTCCTCAGCAGTTTGACTATTTTTTTTTCCACTCCCTATCCCACTTGGAAAACATTGATTTCTCGCCCTCATTTCTCCCACCAAAGCTGTAGCTGACCTGCCTGTGTTTAGTTTACTTCTCGAGGCCAGATGCTCAGCTGGTGAAAAGCACCACCAATTGCTCTGGAGTAACAGAGCTTCCCTGGTTTCCACCAGCTGGGATCTGGCCCAGCCTCCCCAGCGTCAGCACATTTGTTGCAAGCAATTAACGGTGGCTACTACCCTGCAGAGGATGAAGGCGTGCAATGTGGTAGCCCCATGAGTCTCCATTTCTGAACAGGTTTCGACCCTCATGTATTAAGGATTGGGAGAAATTTTATTACTGCCAAGTAACAAAATATTTAAGGCTGATCAAATTTTGAGTGGAAACTATTGGAGAGCATCATTTTAGCTAAGAAGCAGTGTGGGATTATAAGATTTTACAGTCCAGAACAGTGAAGAATTTCAGCCTCTGATACATTTTCACTGTCCTGAGCTGTTAACTCATGAGCATGCTGGCAGAGAACCCACAAACTTCTTGAAGCCAAAAATAACAAGAGAAGCTGGAAAATATTTATTTCCCTCCCCAAAATAAAAGTACTAAGGACACACAGGTTTCAAAAAGGGTTCTTTTAATTAGAAGCAAGTTTGCAAAAGAAGAAGTAACTTTCTCATATAAAATAGTGGAGTGGTGAAGGTGAGGCTAACAAGAGGTGTGGAACAAAAACCCAGGGCAAATCCCTGAGGAGACACTGAAGTAAAAGCAACAATCTGATAACCACAGTACATCAAAGGGTAACTCAAACACAACTGTGGAAGGTGGTCCTACCCTTAAACTGACAGCAGATACCAAATCAGAGAATGGACTCCATCCAAAGAGTGGCAAAGTGATCAGCTACACACTCACCGTAATATCGGGTCCTTGCATCTTTCTGCTACCTAAGAGCTCCCACTGCACCATTACAGATCCCAGTACTGCCCAGGAACTTAATGACATTGAGGGGGGAGCATTGGTGGCACTTCCCAGGTGCTCCACTGGTAGAACACCACCACATCGCATTAGCAGAAAGGTTTCATTCCCAGATAGAGATAATTTGACATAAATGGGAAAACACTTTGATATAAAGCTCTGTAACCCATTCCAGTCTTTANATGATTCTATGATTCTATACCTCTCCCCATGACTTCTAGTAACACCATGATGATGTATGAACTCCACATGCGCTGGCAAAAACCTATAAAAGCAACCAAAGAAATGTCATGGAACTAGCAGGAGCTCCAGGTTGAATGAAGCTGTTTGCAGTACAAACAGCCCATCCAACAACTGTTCTGTGGTGGCTTTTCCTCTCCAAATATAACCTCTCATTGCATGTGCCCTCCTGGCTGCTATTGATAAAGGAGATCACTAAAGGTAAGAGGTCTTGGGATCACATTCAGTCCTACATGTCACAGGTCTCTAGGACTTCAAGATTTCTAATGGACTTGCTAAAGATTATTATTTTTTTTAATTTGTGTTTTGTTTGTGGGGTTTTTTAAGTTTTCCAACAAACTCATTTTCTAAAGGGATTTTTCTGAAACAAGTTGCCCTGCTTATCTGAAAACAGCAAGTGGAAAAGACACCAGTGCTCTGTATGTATAAACAACTCTCTCTCCTCCCTTTTTGGAGAG
>WEIS01056458.1:27329-59942 GCA_013389965.1 Todus mexicanus | reverse complement strand
TTTTTTTTTTTTTTTCCTCAACATGGTATCAGATCAGCCCCAGGTGTAACTGCACCTTACACCAATGCAGATCTAACAATATTCAGGAGATAGGGAACTATTCACACCATGCTTTCCTTTGGTGTTCATTCTACTTTCTACAAATTGACATTCCTAAGTCCTTAGAAGTCCTTGAAAGGCTCCTCCCATAGCACTACCTCTCATACCTGTTAGATAAACGCCATTAAAATTCCAACAGCAATTGCATTGCTATGTCACATGTATCTAAAACAAGGTGTTTAAAAATATGTAATCTGATGCAGGAAGTGACAATGGAGAAAGAAAACAAATCAGAAAGTCATGTAGATAACTTTGTCTAAGAAATAAAAAACTCAGACTGCAAACAAATTTTTTGTCGGTTCAGTAATTAAAGCAAAGTCTATATGGCTTAAGAGAACAGTCAAAGTGCACAGAAGGCAGTGGGGGTTTTTCTTTGCTCTTTGCAGTAAGCTCCACGTCATCCTCTTTGGAACCCCTTCTCCATCCCACACACATCCTATCCAGGTGCAAAGAGGGGGATGGCTCACAGGGTTTTGGCTCAAGCCTGTGTCTTTGCATATCCCTTGCCATCTAATGGGCTGTGGATCATTATCCCAAACTCAAAAGCCCTTAAACACACCCACTGGAGTTTTTGGTTTTGAACTTTTTCTTTCTGGAGCCTTTGGAGAGAACAGCAATCCAGTGCCAAAGCTATCTAGAATCTGTACGCACCAAGAGCAGCAGCACTCAGAGGCAGTGCCAAAGAGTAAAAGCAGTTCAGAGATCATTTGCCCTGTCCAAGAGGCACTGGATGGTGACAGCAGGGCTGAGCTTGCCCTTGGTCCTCAACTGTTTAGGGAAGGTGCCACCAGGCTACTTCTAACCAGCCCCCACAGGCAGGAATGGTCAGCCACTGTAACTGATAGCAGGCTGGGTTCAACAACCTGCCTTGAAGCCACCAGCACCCAGTGTCACAGCTGTCCCACACCCCTTCAGAGAGGACAAGGACAATTTGCACCTGGGAGCAAATGTCAGATGCTGGAGTAGCAAGGACTTACATACTTCCAAATTCATCTTTCAATTTCTTGCGGTAAAGAGTCTGGTGATCCAGGACTGTTGCTAGACCTAAGGGCTGGACTTGGATTCTTTAAACTCCTGGCAACTTCCTCACGAGTAAAGAACTTGCTGCTAAATGTGACAGACTCAGGAAAAGGACAGAAAAGAAGAAAACAAAGAGGGAGCTATACAAAAGGATGGAAAATGAACTCAAAATCCCCTCTCTCCTTTCCAAAGGCTGCAGCTTTAAGTGCACAAAGCAGACTGTAAACGTGCACAAGGTAATTCATGACCCTAATGCCTGAAAAACCTGGTTAGCTTTATTTGGAGACACTTTGTTTCTTCTCCGAGATATGAAGCTGAAGAATCAATAAAAGGCACCTGTGGACACCAAAACTCACCCAGTCTGTGTGATGTGTTTTTGTACTAAAAAAATAAAATCAAACAAACCCAGCTACCATGTACTTTTTTAATAGACTAGTAAGCAGCACTGCCGAGCCTGGGCGAGAAAGGATGCTCAACTTCTATTGTCAGGGCAGGATAACTTTGATGATCAAAAAAATTCATCAATTAGTAGACCTTCCAGCTTGTCACTGCAATCTTAATTGAAAGATTCCTCTGGCTTGCTGGGTCAGATCAATTCAATGGTCAATTCAAATGGCACATGCAGCCCACACAGGAGGATTAGAGCCCCACCAAAATAAACTGACCTTACATGTGAATTCTTCCCACTTGCCTCACCCACTTCTGCATACAGTGCTCTTTTGAGCCATCTCCTCTTCCAAAGGCCCTGGAGCTGGAATATTTAAAGAATGCAGCAGGTCCCATTTGAACAAGAAAGAAAAACAGATCAGCAATTCAGTATAAATACACCAGTAGTGAGCCTAGAGTAGAGTGACACGTCTGAGCGTTAGTGGATCAGCCAGTGCTCCTAATGTGGGGAGCGGCAATAAGAAGAGGAGAGAGGAGGTGTCTGCTTTTCACGTAAAAATTTGTCCCTTTTCTATGTTTTCCTACTTGACCTTGATGACAGGGAAAAATTAATATGAAAAAATAAAAAGGAAAGAAAAAGGAAGAAAAAGGAGCCTGGGAGGTTATATGTTTTCTCTTCAAATCACGTCACGAAGTCACTCATTGTATCTAGGGAATTCATCTCCTTTTTGGGAATGGGGGGACGAGAGCAGGGGAGAGAAACAAAGAGGGAAGAGAAGGGCCTGGGAGCTGCTTCCTGAAGCAGTGTTACAAAAAGCGGTTAAAAAACCCCCTACTATTCACAAGTGGTTAAAATCATCACTTTGACTAATTCCTTTTTTTTTTTTTTCTCTTTTTTTTTTTTTTTTTTTTAAACAAAGGTTCAGCTCGTTCAGCTCCATGGTTTTAGGATTGATTGTCTTCAGAAAAAAAACCAAAACAACAAAACACCCCAGCCTCATCTGTGTTCCCATCCATTTCTACCCTGATAGAGAAGTTACCCACAGTTCACCGCACCGGTCACGCACACACAGTCACTGTGACGGGTCCCGCCGAGTGCCGCCGGTGGTTTGGCCTTATCCTCCAGCCCTGTCTCAGACGAAGGAGGAGAACCCTGTCACTGGAGTCCGGGAGCCAGGCGCAGGCTGTCCCGTTGGGGTGTACACCCCTCCTGAGCTCTGTGTCGTGATGACAGTCTGGAAATAGGGTTCTGCCTCGCTGGCGGCACATTCCTCGTATCTGTAGGATGCTGGGTGCTTCACCCCTTTCTGCTGCCGCTTCCAGGAGTTGTAGTACGTGGGGTCGCTCATGTAATGGTTCACAAAGGAGTGCTTGGGCAACTCGTCTTCGTAATCTGAGTCGGTGGCCTGGAGGATTAGGAAAGAAAGAATGATTAAAAAAAACCCCAACAACCCAGCCATTAGCATGTATGATTTAGCCTGTTTCACTCTAAAAGAAATTAGAGACAGGTTTAATATCACCAGCTGACAAAAGCTGTAATTTTAGGGTAGGAGGGTTTGTAGTCCAAGTGTAACTGTAGAAAAGCTCTGGTTTAGTCAGGCTTTGCTGCTAGAGGGAGAATCCCTCAATGAACGCTCGTGGTAAGAGAGGCAGAGAAATCCCTTCTAATTCACTGCAGAACACTGTGGAGGGAGCCAGGAGCTCCTGGACAGAAGATGCAGGCAAGTGTAGAGACATCACCGGGAAACTGACAGCTTTCAATCAACAAGACTGCAATTACAACTGCAACTGAGAATATCTCTTCTTCTGATGCAAGGACAGAAAAAATGTGTTCCCTGCAAGCACGCTGAAGGTAGCCAGACATGCTGCTGTTTGTGGTGGTCAGATCAGGCCACCTGCACAGTGCTGTGCATTTGGCTTGCAAGCACCATTAAGTATTGAAAATTAGTTATGTCACTGAAAGGGAATTAAGTAAAATCACTTTTTCTTTTTTTTTTTTTTTTTTCCCCTCCAGGAAAACAACTCTATCTATATATCTTCCAGCTGATTGTTGGTGGTACAACAAGGTGCACAGAAGAAAGAGAATGCAAAACCTGTAAAAGAAGAGCTGCCAGGCAGGAGGGGCTGCTTCTTTGGGATGGCTGAGGCACAGCTCTGTGTTCAGAGCTGATCTTACCCCTGAAACATTTATGCACAGTGGCTGGATAGCTTCAAAGCTCATATCAATATCGAGTGGGAGCTCTATTGAGATGTAACTAGATAAGCTTCGTGCATCTGCCCCTCCTCTGAAGTGCTGCTGCTGTGATACAGCTGGAGGAACCACAGAGGGCTCGTACATCTCCTCTGAGTCCAGAGACCACAGCAAAGCCTTGGCCACGGTATCCAAGCACACATTTTCCTTCTGTTCCCACTAATGTTCCCACCAGTAACAGCCACATCCCATACAGCATACAAACATTTGCCCAGTCATTTCCATATCTCATGCCTCCCCTCAAAATCTCTGGTTTGAGCATGCAAAAACTTTTATTCCTTATTTTTTTCTCCCCTGATAATCTGCATGGCCGATTCTAAAGGCAATTAAATATCAAAGTGGTAGCTGCCTAAGACATACATGGGAGAGATGGGTAAGTGCAGCTCGTAACTGTTAGTTGCTGCAATTAGTTTCAAAAGGTTGGTACCATTCTGATCTGTGACACCACACAGCACACACACATCCTTCTTGATCCTGCCTGCCACACAACTAGGCTCTCTTCCTCTAAAGCTCCTTTTTAATGGTCTCTAAAGAACAATCCTCAAATGCCTTGCAAACCATCATTTGAAAAGGGCACTGCATCCATCATCCTGCTTCTTTGCTTAGATAGCTGCTTTGGTACTATTTTGTGACGATTTTCCAGCATAGAGTGATGGACAGAGTTGAGAAATTTTTCCCAGAGTTTTCCAAAAGTCTGTGCAAAGTGGCTCTTTACAGCTCGGCAGAATTTCTCTCCCACTATTACCCATGCTTTGGCTCTTTGAGAATTATGTACTGTTTATTTTAAGAACGCAAGGCTTCAGGTGCCTTGACACACAATTAATATTACAACAAAACCCTACCAGCATTTAATAATTATTCCGGAAGGAATTCAGCAAGTCTATTTCCTAGAAAAACGCTCCTTTGCACCAGCTGCCAGCCTTGGGAAGCCAACACCCGACTCTCTCCAAAGACATTCCTGAGCAGGTGGTTTTTGTGGCATGCCTGGAAAATCCCCAGCTTTGGACCGCTTCACATCCAGTGGGTGCCGAGAGCAGCTCCAGAGCCTTGGCACTGCTGCAGGGAGCATTCTGCCAGCACTGCCCTGCCTACTTTTGTATGGGACTCCAACAGGAGTGCCTCCGGTGACTCCAGATGTGGCAGCGCTGCAGGGCACAGCAGCAGTCAGCAACAGCTCAGGCAGGCTGATCCTCAGCTGCAGAGGTAAAGAACTTTATCTGCAGACCAAAAGATCCCCAAACCCAGGTCTCCTCCATCCTTATCAATAATTAAGGAGTTGTATTTTGCATCAGCCTACATCTCCAAACATTCTGCTGCAGCTCCATAGTCTCATGTTAAGGTAAAAAGCGCCTGGGAAGCTGGAGGATGATGTGGGCATCCAAAAGAAAAGTCTTTTTGTCCTGGGCAGAAGCAGGCGGTTGTGGATCGCTCACCAGAAGCGGCACTTGAAGGTGTGAACTCCTGTAGCTATCATGGGTGTGCTCCCTCCATCAAAATCACAACACTACCACTGTCCTTGCTATTTTTTTTTTCTCTTTCCACAATCTACCATGACTCACTCTCAACCACCCCCCAGAGAAACAAGCCTCTGCTGAAAAGATGGATCACAGCTGAGTTGAGGGGCCATAAGTATAAGGAGAAAAAAAGCCACAAAATTCTGATGTCTCCTTACTGGTCCTCCTGATGTTCCCACAGACGTACAGAAACACAAAGACAACTAAAAGGCTGGAGGTTCTGAGAAGAAATGCTGAAAAGAAGCTGTATCCACAAGACTGACACATGACTTGATAGGTATAATAATACTGACGTAGCCACTTGATTTCTGTCCATTGCTAGCAGAAAAATACTCACCTATAAAACCAATATAATTTTTGTACCCAAGCCAAGTTCTTTCAAGATTGCCAGAAGTCAATATTATAAAGAGAAAAATTGCTAAGAACACTTTTAGATGGGCTGCTGCCACTTCAAACGTAGCGTCACTTGGTCTTACCATGAACAGAAAGAGGAAAATTAAAACAGTATCACCTGCTGATAATCCATTCACTAATTAGTCCATTACAGCAACTGAAAGAAAGCACTAATTTGGTGTAAATAAGGCCAGTGCCTTTCAGAAGCAACTTTCATGAAACATATATAGCTGCACTTCAGCCTTTCACCATCATTAGCACTGATGCTGGAAAGGATAACCTACTTGCCAGTGTCAATACAACGTGGTTTCTTTGTGTTTCCTTCAGACCAGGCAGGAACTGACTATTCTGTCCATGTTTAAGTATCTTCTGAGGCCTGCTCTGCACAAAGTACTAATAACCACCCTCCTCAGTAAGGAATTCTTTAAATTGCCATCCCACATCCCCCTCTGCCCTGATGAAAATCAAGGAGCAAGATAAACCTGTTTTGCATGACAACAGAGCTTATACTAGAGGATTACTTTTTAGTGGGTTTAAAATTATTGAGTAAATAGAAATGCTGCAGGGCGTTTTGTTTTGTTTTCGTTTTTTTCCTTTCCCTGTGATGGTGGCTTTGTTACCTTGGAAACCTCCATAGGCTGGGGTGTGATTGGGTGTGTGGTGACATTACAGACTGTCAACCAAAGGTGCAGGGATGCCTATGAAACAACAAATACAGAAAATGAAAGGCTATTTAAGCAGTTTATTGACAGCAGGAAAGGCACAAGTGCTGTTCAGAGGCAAGTTTGCGACCAGGGCTGGGTAGCTCAGCTAAAGGGAAATTTGAAAATCGTTTTGATTATCTTTTTAAAAATGATTATTTAAGTGACTGCATAAGAAACAACCTTATGAGGTTATTTCTAAAAATGGAGATGGCAGCAGATTCTTTTGGTTAACATGAAATTCATATGCTGTAAAACAGACAAGGTAACCTAGCAGGCAAACAGATTTCTCCAGACAGGGGAACCGTTGCTTATTTAATGTGTCACCCACAGCTGGTTTTGACATGAAGCCCAACTAATCAAAATCATTGGAGGACTTTATTGGAAACAAGTGAAACCATATTCCCTATTAAGTGGTAAAGTGGAAATTTATGTCTTCCTACAGAGCTGAGAAAGCAAAAGCCAGTTAGACTGCAGAGAGCAGTTGGGAGGACTAGAGCATCACTAGCATTCAGCACTGGCTGATAATATTCCCACCGATTGCAGCCATTATCTCCTGAAAACTGTTTTTGGGAGAGCACAAGGACATGCGAGAACAAACAAACAAACAACACCCTATTCTCATACAAAACTGCTCTTCCAGAGCTGGATGATATCACAGATATATCATCAGATTTCTGTACATGGTACAAACTTCTGTAGAAATTTCTTCAGATTATCTGTCCAGAGCCTTGTCCACTTGACTCATTAGCTAAAAGCCTATTATTATTAATCATTTAGAAATTACACTCTTAGCACTCTCTTGCTCCATACCTGCCAATTAAAACACTTTAACCTCATTAACAGTACTGGTTCTTGGCTTTCATGACATGGAGGAAGTTAACCACTTGATTTATGAATATTGGGAGCACTGCTTAGTCTGCTTGATTTTCTCCATCTTTCTCTCTTGTTCTCCTGATCAGGAGGGAGCTCGAAGGAAGGCTCCCAGGCAGCTGGGTTATAAGTGCAGTCAGTCAGCCTGAGAGTTTCTTGCAGTCTTCTTCATGTTCAGTAAACCCCATGAGACATGAAGCCAGTCAGCTTCCCTCTTCTCCATATAAAATCTTGACACCTCAGGCAACAGGGTTGAGACTAAGCAGCAGGAGGATGACATGTGAGTTGAAAGCAAAATCACAGTTTTCGGCCTGGCCTGCCCTTATGCACATCGTCTTAAGTGGAATTTGAAATCCACGCAAAGATACATTAGAAGAAAAGCACATCGGGACCCCTTTTGCTGCAGAGGTCCAAACCCGCACAGAGCTCTTATATAAAAAGTTACCTTTAACTTTTTATCTAATAGGAAGCATTTCTGCCTGATAAGAGAGATGGACATTCTGAAATTCTCGGAAAACAGAGCTTGTCTGTTAAGATGTCCTTTGAGAATAGAAGCAAAAAGTGCAGAAAAGACAAACAGGAAGAGCTAATAGGTGCAGGAATACTTGAAAAGAGAGTGGTCAAATATCTATACCCACCTCTCACCTCCTGTCTGTACCAGCCAATGTAAACAGCATTTTCAGGCTGATCAAAAGGCAGCATCTCCTATTGCTACCTCTACTGGGAGCGTATTAACATTTCATGCCTAAAAGCACTCCCCACCACAAAAACAAACAAGCATCAAAGACATTATACAGAAGGGCTGCATATCTAAGCCCCGAGGAAAAACAGGAGACGCATTTTGTTCACATCCTCACAAGCATTCACAGATTCACAAATATGCTAGAACCTCAATTGAGACCTTAAGGCTTGATTGCAATACACAGTAAATAAATAATATTAATAATAGCCCGAGAAAAAGAAACAAAAAATTGCTTTCTTCTTTGCTGTACAAATGGCGCATATAGAAGGCAGTAATGACACCCTGCAAGTAGACTTTTGCGTGTTACTGGGAAATACCACATGGGGCATCGAAATTAATGTCAAAAGGTGCAGGCGCTAAATTCACGATCATGCTCAGCAAACTGTTTTAATGACAGGTTTAATGCTGGGTTGTTACAGTGACATGACCAAAGCACTGTGGGTTTAATCTGGAGGGTAACGATTGTGCATTGCATAGACAGCAGCCTGAGCTACACCCAGGAAAGCTGCCTGCATGCCGGGTTGGCCACAGGGCAGCACAAAGCAGCAGGCTGTCCCTGGTAATTAACAGGAGGTGAGAGCTAGGTAGCCAGGAAAAGCAGCTGTAGCTGCAGGTGCAGAAAAGCTACAGATGAAAACTGTCATCTTCTCTCACTGCTTGCTGCTCTTGATTTATTCTTGCTAGAAGGGTCAGGTTTGGAGTGGTTTGGCCCACTGCTCGCTTCTTGCGCTGTCAGTTCAGATTCGTCAGGATTTCAGCTGACAACACACGATTCAAGAGACAGATTTACCTTTCTGGATATCCTTTGAAGTCTGCCTATTCACCTCTGGCCACTGTTGCACTTTCACAGACCACAAGCACTTTCTCTCTTTTTAAAGGCATAAAAGACACAAGATGGAGCACTGCCAGTTGGATAAAGCCAGCATACAGCCACTGTCCTTGGAGAACAAAGTCTAAAGGCAACCTGAGCAATAGGCTCCTCTTGCATTCGACTAAGGCTGCAGGCTGGGGTGTTGAGAAACCTGAATGCTGAGCTCTCATAGCCATGGCCACATACTCCCTGGCAGGCTACTCATTCCCCACTTACTCCCTCTGTAACAGAGGCAGCAGTTATCACCACTCAAGACAATGCTTTTGAATCTTGGGGTTCACTGTAACTGTCTCAAAAAGGCACTGTGAAAACTTCAAACCACGTCCCGTACTTCAATCAGTGCAATAATCCAAAGTGTGTCCCACCTTCAACCTCATCCAGATGGTAACCTGCAGCTAGCTGGCTATTTTGCAGCATATATATATTTTCCCAAGTGTGCTCCAAGTTTGCATTCCCAGGCAGAAGGGGATTTTCACCCCCATCCAGAGACGTCAGCACATGCTGGCTGACTGCACTTGTCTTTCTACGCAACACCAGAAAACTGAGCATCTGCCAAGGCCAGGTCTGGAATCTGCCCTGGCTGGGTCCTGCTTGTCATTCTTTCCTTTGACATCTTAATTTTAAGATGCGATATGAACAGCCGAGTGAATTAGACATTTTGAAGTCCCCAAGACAGACAAACAGTGATAACACAGTATAATGCAGGTGTGGGATTCAGACCTCAAAGACTTGCCAGGATCCAGCAGAGCGACGAAAGTCTGCAGTGACTGAACAACAAATGGCAAGGCAAAGGGAAACTCTTACCTCTGATTCTGACACTTCTAAGGGCTTCTCATTCAGTCCCAAGCCCTCGCTCAGCACAGCTCCATTGTACTTGTTGCAGATATCCTCATCAGAGTAGTGCAGCCCCCCTGGGCTTGGGCGAGGTGGAGACCTAGGAAACATGCTACCATGACTTGTGGGATGCTGGTGTGGGATGCTGTCATTCTCTGAAATGACACAATGAAATCATGCTTGGAGGACAGAATCACAGCCTGGGGCAGTGACTTGGGCATTAAAGTCCTCCCTAGATCCTCCAGACAATTGTTTCACCTCTTTGCCTATTTAATAGTTGCTTGAAGCTAGATAAAAAGCTGTTTCCAATTGTGTGGTGTTTCCAGCTTCTTACCTAGTTCCATTCTTCTTTGAGAAGGTGCTCTTGATGTTCAGGTGCCTGCTGTTGAGTTCCAGAGCAGCAAAGCCTCCGTTATCCAGAGTGACTGACTCTTCCACATTGGAGATGGTTTTACCTGGAGCCAGGCAATGAAAGATTTAGCTGAAACAAAGGCACTTTCCCCCCGGCCCCAATACAACTGTAGGGGCCAATTTCTCCTTCTTCGTGTTTTATGACATCATTAATTTTTGAAAAATCTCTTTATCTTTCTTACTGGCAAATAAGAACAATCAGAATGAAGGAGAGGAGTTTATCAGGAGTGTAAATGGGTAGAAAGCACCAAAAGAGGGGAAAGGAGTCATGGATGGATACATTTCATTTGGAGGTAAGTATCTAGAATAGCACAGATGAACTGTGCTTATTCCTTTCTTTTGACTGTACATAGAAGTCAGGTGACTAATTCAGGTGGCCACTGAAGATGTCCTAAATCAAGTGCTGTGAATCCCATCTTTGCTGAGTGAAGCAAAGCAAGAGAAAGTAAAAGTAGGAAAGGATGAAAAAGATTAAAAGGAGAGAAAGAAAAAAAAAAAAGTAGGAAAGAAAGTAAAAGAAAGGGTAAGTGGATAGCAAATGAGAAAAAAACGCCAGAGCTTTAATGAGGGTGAGATATAGGTGTGAGAAATCACTGGACAATGTAAGGCAGGGAGAAGGTCTGGGGACTGGCAGAAGAGGGGAAAAATATAGCGAAATGTATTATTTCTTGTGATCAAATTTAGCAAGAGCTTACTCTCTCCCATGCTCATTCTTTGTAATCCCAAAGGTGTGAGCTCTGCTCGTGTCCTGGGCAGAAGGACTGGTTGCATATTGTCGCTTTACAGCAGACAGGTACTTTATCCTCAGGTTCAATTTCAGTGCCATATTAAGACTCAGTATGAACACTGATATCTAATAGTACAGGTCAGACCTGTCTTTTCACGTCTGTCCCCCAAACACAGAGCTCAACTAAGGCGGCAAGAGATTTCCTATGAGCTATGCGTACAAGTATGTAATGGTATTAACTTGGTAAAATGCCATGGTATTCATATGTCTTGTATCTCGTGGGACTGAAATCTGATTTTCTAACACTTGTTAGAAGCGAATTATAAATAAAGAAAAGATCTTCACTTTGGGACTGCCTAGAAGGTTCTTTCATTACGTTAGTCCCTAATAACAGGTAGTGCAAAGATCCATCCACCTGACCCTGCTCATTACTGGGCCTTTTTTGGCATCTCCTGGCACCAGAACAATTGTTTGCTGCAGGTGGAGGAGGCTATCAGAGAAATACACATGTGAACAACCCTTCCAGGACCTAACATGTAAGGAGAAGGTAAAAAAAATAAAATATTCAGAGCTTAAGAACTAGAGTGTTTAGAAAGGAGACTATTTTAGAATCCCTAGTTATAGAGCAGGTAGCTCCTGTTTACTTTCCAAAAGGAGACTAGTAAATTTTTTTTAACTAAAGTGAAATTCAAAGCTTGATGCTCGTTATGCATTAAGGTTTAACAGGTCCAGATAACCAAGACACCTCTTAGCTGCCTGGCCCCTCTCCCAGCAACTGCAGCTTGGCTTAGGGAGCAAATGTGACATGCAGGGCACTCTATTTAATGTGAACGAGTTGTGATATAGTCCTCAGAATACAGACCTAGAATATTTGCATTGGGTACAGCCATAGAAAAGTAGAATTTTTCTCCTTCTCCCCATCTATCAGGGAATGATAACTAAGCTAAATGAGGTTTCAGCTCATTCTTTTTCTCTGGTCTTCTGCTAAGCATTTGACCCAGACTCATTGGCTTTGCTACAGTCCCTGGGATTTCCAGATGCTGTCCTACCAATTCCCATGGCTGGTTTGCATCCAAAGCCTGATTAAATCAAGCACTCTTTGCCCAGTATGGCTATGGGCTTAAGCCATTTCTACCAAACCGGACAGCAAAAAGGTCTGAGTCTTTTGCCAAACAAAATACCTATAAAAGAGAGTCTATGCTGATGAAATTAGGGGTTCAAAGAGAAGATGTTTCTAATTTCCTCAGCTCTTGAGTGTGTCCACAGCACAGAGCTGATGTCTTACCTGTGCTGCAGTTCTTGTACTTCTTGCTTTGGCCATGCAAGACCAGTGCAAACACCACCAGGAGGATGAGGATCAGACTCGAGAGAGCCATCACCAGCAGAAACCACCACTCCTCATAGAAAGGGGCTTCTGTTTGTGCTGAAAGAGGAAAAAAACCCCCAACAATAAGAATTCCTGTTTATGCTCCTTCAAAATTTTCTTTTCCCTGCAGTGAACAATGCATCTATAGCAGTGTTCAGGAGAGAGAGATGTTCAAAGGAAGTAACAGTCTACTCTGCAGTTAGACTTTCAAGGAGCTTGCCGACACTTTTGAGATGGCAAAGAGAACAGGAGCAGATCACAGCTCCAACATCTCTGCAAGCATCTTTCACACATCCAGAGCAGCGCTGCAGAATGCCTTAGCTAAGTAGTGATCACTAAGTGAAGTGAGGGAGGCTTCTTCCTGCAGCTCTGCACACCTACATTTCTTGACTACCACGGTATACTTAGTACTCCCTGGGTCAGAGGAACCACTAATATATCTGTCATGACCCATGATTATTCCACTTTTTAAGAGGCTTGCCTCGCCAAAATGCTGCTCACCGGCACTTTGAAAAATACAGCTAGTGCCAAGGAACAGAGTATGTTTGGTTCAGTGCCTTTCAGTACCTCCATTAACTCCAACTTCCAACATTCCCTGCTTCTCTATATCATTTTCCCATCAGCTTAGCCAAGGCTGATGTGCAGCACATGGGTATCAATTCAGTTGCCTGGATTTTGTGCAATCTCAAATAATTTCACCCCATTTGACCTCAACTGGAGATGCAAAATTATACTAACTTCGCCTTTCTAGGGTTATCTTGCCGGTCTTCGTTTAAAGTAGCAGGCATTGTTATTTTCTTGTGGTGATATTCTCTTTGTCAGTATCTCTCAGCTTTGTGAAAAAATGCTGCTGCTGGAGTTCAAACCAGCAGTTCTATATAATTTCTCTGTAGTCCATAAAGTAGAAGAACACCTGGTAAGAATGGACAAGGCCGGTAGACCAACTTCAACCCCTCACTATCACTGAACCCAAGAATTCATCTTCCCTGACTGTCTTGAGCCCTGGATCTAAACACAAGTCTGTGGTAAGCCTGACGATATGAGCTCAGATTTATTCCAGATCACCGGGTAATCTGCAACAGTGAAAACCCCCCACAATCTTCCTTTGCTGGGAGGCCAGTCCAGGCTAATAAAGTCCTAAAGGCAAACTGCACAAGCCGTGCTGGGCTGAGCAGATTTGGTGCAATTTACACCTCCCTGTGTAGCTGAAGTGGCCAGCCTAAAATGCTTTATACTCTTACGACTGTGAATCTCAACAGAAACCTCTTACTTTCATGCAGCAATTTGAGATGAACACTGAAGCATCAAAAGGAGGTGAATTAAATAGTTCTGTTCAAGTGGAGAACTTACAAACAAGTGGTTTATATATATAAAAAGCATCACAAGGAGATGCATGCTCAGCTTCAGAGCAATAATGTCTTCCAGGAAAGGAAAGACTGACATGATTACTGACCCTTTATGTTGTGTTATAGCCTCTGTGAAACCACAGATAGAAAAAACACTGACTCTTGGTGCTTGAAGTGGGTTGTCTATGCCCTTGTCCTGAAGGAGAAAAGCAAGGGAAACACTTGCACCGAAATCCATCGACAGCTCTCACAGGCTAAGTGGTTAATTGTGTCAGGACAAACGTGGTCATGATGGCGATAGCAGCATTTACTACTCTTGCCTGCTGGGTAACTGTTGAATGGTGTTTATGCTTTTCACTGGAGGAGCAGAGAGATAAAAGCCACTCCAGATACTGGAGCACCGCCAGGTTCTCAGGACTCTCCAGAATTTTGAATCACAAAGCTGCTTTATCAGGTTCTTTTACTCCTCTTGCCTGTCTTTGCTGACACAGCAAGGATGATATCTATGGCTCAAAAGCAATCTGGAGTTCAGCTGTCTCTGCAAGGGTAAGAGGAGATCTGAGCAAAGCTTTCAGGAGGTAAAGCTCTCCCACTTCACAACAGGCCATTGAACTCGAACTACTCAGACGTGTGCTCTTCAAGGTATTGAAGATCATTCAGAAAACCAGAGAGGCTGGGCTGCTCAAAGGGATTCTGGAAGCATGGTTGGGCCAGAGCTCTGTTTACCGAAAATAAGCAGAAGAGAGCAGGGATGTTGGCAAAAACTCGAGAGCATCACCAATGAGCTGTTCTGATGGAGGAGGACTGGAGGCATCACACCGTACTGGAACTGCCAGTACAGAGCATATCACAATTAATTTTGTGAAATTACACTTTTGTATTTTTGAGAGCTAAATACACAATAACACAGAAAATGTTTATCAGAGAATTCTGGGTAAAAAGAAGAAAAGAAGGAAGCAGAGCAAACAAACAGACTAGGAAAGGAGAAAAAGCAAACAAATTGTAGACTGTAAGTTAGTCTTAGGGCAACAAATCTTACATATAAACACTCAGGAAATTCCTGAGAAGGTCTTTCATCAAACTTAAATGGCACGCATGCATTTTTCCTCAAGAATAATTCATACTGTAGTAACAAGCCTTGATTGACCACAGTATCACTCTGGTTTTATTGTAAAACAATTGAAAACAAGCTGCCTTTGATTATTTGTTGCAACTTGAGAATCTGAACTGTTTTTTTCCCCTCTTACCCACCCCAACCCCAAGGAATTCCATTAGAAAAGATACTTAAAAAAAAATAATCCATGATTACCTGATATTGGCACAGAGGAAACACTTGGCTCTCCATAGCCAAACTCATTTACAGCCACCACCCGAAATTCATAGGTCACACCCTGTTTGAGTTTGTCCAGGCCGACAGTGTAAGAGGTAGCACTGCGAGGGATGTCCTTCACAAACATATCCCACAGCCCTTCATCTAGGAAAGCAACAAGGAGAGAAATGGCATGAACTGTGTGACTTGGCACTTCCTTCTTCTTGTTGAAAAAAACCTCATTAGTTGTGTGTTTCAACCACAGGCAGTGGATGTGCTTACTTGAAGGCAGCTTGGTGAGACACGCATATGCCAGAATGCCCTGCAAGACTCATTTGTAAAGGCATTTATTCATGATGGGGTCTTATAATAACCCAGATGGATACAGATAATCGTAATAACGTCTCCTCTAAAATCTGTTGCAGCACCCACAGTGACCTGAGCTGGATAGAGCAGCTGCCAGCCATCTGGGTGCCTCCTGATCAGGTAAGGTCACGGCAGCAGCACGCCTGTTATTTGATAGAGTGACTAAACCCCAAACAACTCCCGACATTAAAAAAATCACACAGGTTTTGTCTACTCTTCACATTGCAAAACTGACATTGCTACTGAAGTGCGTAGGCTACGTTTTGCAAACTAATTTAAGATTTGGGTCTTGATGGCCAGTACTATGACCTTGCATGAACTGGTGCCTGGTGGACTAGCGTCACTGAAGTTCTGCTTGCTTCACAATATCAATAGTAATATGTCCTTTGCATGTGCTGGTCTGCAGCGTGGTACAGCCCGCAGAGCACGACAGCCGGCACTGCACTTCTGTGCCTTGCATTTTTAAACAGAGATGAGATTTTGCATGTATTATAAAGATGTTAGAAATGCGCAACGCCATTCTGATGAGGGTGTTTTGTAGGGTGATCTCAGTTCTCAACAACCACACTGACAGTGATCCTGATGCGCATCCTGACCAGGTGCTGTCCTGGTCCCTGATCCATACCCGTAATCTTATGTTCACTTGACTACAATAGAAAGAACTTTCAGCAAGATGGATGCTGCTACTAGTAAGAATGAACCCAACTATAATTAAAAATGCCACTCAATAGTTTTGAGTGCAGGAATCAAACATTAATCTAACTGGGCTGTTTTTCAGTAACAGTTGGTGCCCAGCACTTTCACCGACAAAATGGAGTCGGTGTCTATGCACGGGGCCAAACTCTCTGCTAAACCTAAGCCAGCACAGCTTTTATAGACCTGACCTCACTAATGTCCCACTGGGCTTTTACTTTTAGTTATCAAAGCTGTTTGAGTGATGTCTATTTTTCTCCACATCCCACAGCAATGGGAATACAACAACCACCTCTGCATAGATACAACTCCAGCGCAGGAGCTGCCTGCTTTGAAAGCAAGTCCTCTGCACTGTGAGATTTGAGCATCAGCATGACTTCTGTAGCTTGAGGTGTTATCAAGGTAACAATAAAGCAGGAGCCAGCAGCATTACCCTCAGCGACTTGTTCCGCTGCTGCAGTGTAAGGCAGGAATCTGTTCTCATTTGCGTTTACCTGAGTGTAAAGTAATTGGACTCACTGCAGCAATTCCAGAATTGTGCTGGGGTAACAGAGCAAAATTTGGCCCTTAGCCTGCTTCTGTGCAATGGGGAATAGCAGCTTAGACGGATTGATTAACGCTGCAGGTGTGTTTCCATGTGAATGTTTTAACTTTGGCGTCAGTAAATATTGGCTCGGTAATTTGTACTGTGCTGCACGTCTAGCAACAAACACAATGGCTAACAACCCCCAAACTACATCTTTTCTGATCATGAGGATTGGCAGTCTCAGCGGATGCAAAAAAGAAGGCTAAAATGTTATTGTTCCAGCTACATTTGAGAAATACCAAAGAACAATAAAAATAGGTAATTCTTCTGTCATGCTTAAAATTCAGACCAATACATTATTCACCAGCATGATCAGAGTATAATGAAGTTATCATAATGTACCATTGTTATGTATTAGCTGGATATTACAATGGCTATAAAACAAGAGATAAAATATTGACTTCCCTTTTACAGGGCAATAGAAGGCTAGATTATTTCTACCATGTAAACTTACAATGTAATAAAGAGGGAGCTTGGGATTTAGTTTCTCTGAAGAGGGTGGAGTGAGGGATGCATTTTCAAAGTTAGATTGTTGCAACCACCAATACTAGGAAGATGCATCTCAGACTATAAAATATTGCCATAATTGCTGGAATTGCCTGAGCTTTCATAAACACATTTGTAAACAGCAATAAGAGAATTTGAGCCCATTGTGAATTGTCTGAAAAGCAATTTGTTTGCACTGAAAGCCTCTTAAATGGGGGAAGAAAAGGCAACAATAAAAACGAATGTTCAACACTCATTGCAACAAACACAACTGTTCACATGCACTTTCTCACACATTTTCTCAAACCTATCAGGGTGTACAATGCAGAATATCCAACAGACCAAGAAGTGTAAACTTAACCACTCCGTAAAGTCTGTAGTAAGTTGGGAAATCTACCCTTGAGAAGTCAGTGTTGCATTTCCACGTCTCTGTCCCCTTGGCTGTGGCAGCAACAGCGTTGCGCAGCAAAGGCTGCTGGTGGATGTTTCCTCAGAGGTATTCCTGTCTCACAGAGACTCAGAGTTGCTCTGGCTCTGGCTCTGGCCATATCTTCTGTGGCCCATCCCCTTTGGATTCATTGAAAGAATCTTTGCCCAAACCTTTTTTGCCCATGTAGGAAACAGGGCTTGGCCAAGATTGGACTTAGCATGTGATCCTTGGGATCCCAGAGAGGTGCTGATGTAGTTACAGTGGCTGGAAATCTGTAGGGTGGCATCCTTATGTCTGCTCCACTGCTGACTCCAAGCAAATACTATGCACACTATAGTCTGTGACTTCCCAAGCTGTGGCCAACAAGGTTTTTAATTTCAGAGCTTCAACTAATCTATTGTCTCTCCATCTGGAATATTCTGTTCCTTCTTTGTAGACAGTGATCACAATCAGATATATCCAAACTAAAAAAACATTTTATTTCTGTGGTGAACTTTGAGATTAAATATTGAACACACACTTGTGAATTCATTCACTACATCTCTTCCCCCTCAAAACTAGGTTTGCTCTAAATGTTAGAAGTTCAGCTGAAAGAGAATTCATTAGAAGGTCACCTGTGATAGCAAAGATTGGCCTTTAAGTCCAGTAGAAAATCATTAGTACACTGTACACAGTATTTTCCACTCAGTTTAGGGAGGAAGGATGCATATGCCACAGCTGGAATATCAACTGGGTATTAACTCATAGAAACCACCAAGAAAAGCAAAGTTTGAAACACTAGACTCCTGCAGAGAGGTGTGAGGCTCAGCCAGCTGCAGCCCATGTTTGGTTAATGCCCAAGAGAGGCAGCACAGCTGGCTGCAGGGATACATCTGTACTGCTCACAAATGCCTTTCCTTCAACGTCTGTCCCTTTCTTAATTTTGTACTGCCTTTCACTGGGAACTTGACTTCTTGAAAAAGGCCTAGATGTCTGATGTCTAAAGGGAAAAAAGGGGAAAAAAATTTTCTTTGCTTCTTGTTCCTGCCAGTGTTCTACCAGACCCCGCCCCAGCCTCATTTCTTGCTGACATGAGATTTGCTCTTTATCCCCCAGCCTTGACTTCTCCATCCAATTTGGGAGAGGGACATGTGCATGGGGAGAAGATCTGAATGACAGAGGAAGGTGAAAACACCTCCAACCTAACATGGTGTCCAGCCTGCCCCAGCCACCCTCCTGGCCATCCTGTATTGGTGAGGAGCACTGCTGCCGGGTGTACTCGGCACCCAGAGGCCAGCCTGGCTTCACAGGCAATTAATCGGGGTCTCTGCGCTGAATCAAGCTGTCAGTCAGTGATGAAGGCTCCCGGCTCTGCTAACTCAGACCGCTAACAAACAACTGCCGCGCTGCGGCTGCCGAGATGGAAAGCTGTCAGTTATTTGGGTCTTAACCACCAGCCTTGTCCTCGTGGAGTAAGAGGAGAGCTGTGCCATAAAACTTTCTCCTAATTACACATTAGGAGGTTTATGAGGGGAGAAGCTGCTGAGAGTTAAGGAGCGGCTGAACGCCAGTCGTGTTCCTCCTACAGAGGACAAAATCACAATGTGGATGTATTTGTCAGAGGCAAACGGCTGGATCATCATGCAAATGAGTGAAAGGACAAGAATGGGAAGTGAAGGCTGACAAACTGTCAGCCTCGGCATGTCGTTCACGAGCAGAAGCGAACCAAAGGCCCCATGGCAGATGCCGGCAATGCAGCTGCACCCTTCACTTTGAATTTACTGACTTCTGCTGGTTTGTGTCCATGTTTGACACAGTGTTCCCTCATTTGTTTAAAAATAAATAGAAAAGGAAGAAAACATAAAAACATTACTCGAGACACCAGAAAGGAAACTAAAGTGAGATCTGCCCTTGGGGTGTGGGAAGTGAAAACCAGCATTTCTGGGAAGGACAATCCCCACTCCAAGTTGATGGGTTCTTCTCCTAAATGTCTGCCACCTTCTTGGAACTGATCATCCAGGGGAGCAAAAGAAAACACTTTCCTGACTTGTTTATAACCTAAGCTTGTGATTTGTGGCTGATCTGAGTTTAACCGGCCCATTCCTGCCAGCCAGAGTGCTAGAAATACTGTTCTTGAAAGCACATTAAGATGCAATTCTCTCCCACTGGGCTTAACTCATCCCCTGCTTGGGAAAAGCAAATAGGCAAAATTCAAAATACATGATGGGGAGAGGAAGCAGAAGAGGAAATCTCTATTGACTTGTCCAGCTTTGGAGGCTTTTCCTGAGGTGACACAAGCCATGAAGCAGGTGGACCGAACACCTACGTGGCTGCCCGTCAGCCAGTATGTGCATGAAGGTCTCATGCTGGCAATTATACATCCAGGTGCACTCCTGGCAGCTTGGATCCCTAGGGCGTTATGCAGAAACACCTCCTTTGTAGATAGGGGATAACTGGGAAGCCTGTGTGAGACTGCTTGGTACTGTACTGGCCACATGCCTGCCATTAAAGTACAGTATGGAGAGAGGAACCTTGCACATGGCATGGGGTTGGGAAAAAGAGGGGCAAACACAGCTTCTTCCAGCAGCACTGGATGTCTTAACATCATTGTGCCATTTCTGTCTTTTCCTCTGTACATAAAAACTGAGGACGTGATCTCACACCCATTCCTCAGCCTGCCTAGCTGATGCCTAGGGAGTGCTTCCGATGGCAGTGACAGAGGCTGCTTAATTGCATTTTTTGTAATGCACAAGGAGCCAAACTGGAATCCATTTCTCCAGGGGCAGACAAGTTGAAGGAAAACAAACCCTCTTCTGTTTCTGGAATGTCTTCCCCTAACACAGATCACTCTGCAAAAAATATCAGTGTCCCTGCTCCATCCCTGTGTCTGAGTACATTGAAAATGCAGAGGAGTTAGCCAGGCTGGTCACCTTCCATAAATCTGGGAGAGAAACAAGGAGATCAAATGAACAATCTCAGCTGCTTGCTGCCACCATTGCTAAACCCAGCAGGGCTGCTGGAGCCCTGGGAGACACAGCAGGGCACCGAAAAATTCAAAGGAAAGTGACAAAAGAGAGTAGAGTTTGCCATTTCTGACAGAAAGCCACCCTCCTACTCTGATGGAAGAGTCTTGGCAGGGAGCTACAGCAGGGAAAATGAGATGATACAGCATTTAACATTTGGGGTAATGAGGCCTATAATAGATGACACTTGAGATGTGAAAGACTAAGGTAGTGGTATTGCATTTAAATATTGGCAACAAGCTAAAGCTTTTCATCTGTCTGTTCAATGTCCCTTTTTTGATCTCAGAAGGATTAATATCTTTTTCTTCCTTGATTTTATGTGAAGGGCACAAGTCAACTGCTCTTCTCTTGGACAACAACTCCCTAAAAACAAAGGCTGCTCCAATCCACAACCTACCACCTCTATAAATCAAGGTGCAGAAGCAAATTCTTAAAATTATATTCAAATAGAAGCTGCTCTGAATGACCAGCTCTGACAGGAGGAATTAGTTCCCTGCTTTTGTGAAGCTCGTAATTTAGATTTCAAACTCCTCCGTGCACAGATGAGGAAGAAAAGCAGCACAGAAAGGAAGCTGATGCTTGGGTGAAAGAAGCAAACGTTCCAATTAGTCTGTCTCCTCTCCTGGATCACATTTCACGCTCCCTACAGCTGCAACCAGAACGAAGGATGAGAATCCAGCGTACAAATGCCTAGTTCATTTGCTGCAGCAGCATGAATAGGATTAAAATAATCTGAAGAGGAATTAAATGCCTCAACAGTCAGGTTGCAAGAGCAGGAGAATAAGACTTCTTCTGTGTGTTTCTAGGATCAGTGGAGCAGGGCCAGCAGAAGTGACCCAGGGTTAATGCAGCTCAGACCTGCCTTGGAGGGACTATTTTCTTCCTACTCAAAAAGACTGGGCCACAAATCCTACACCCTTAGCCATGAACTGTAAAATGTTTGTTCTCATCCAACAGTGAGACAAGCCCAGGAATGTTGGATGAGTTTGCAATGTCACCACTCAGATAAGCTGAATTTCCAGCTTGCAGGCAATCTGTACATGGGCTGCAGGCTTTAAATACTCTTACTCTTGCCACTAAAATACTCTAAAAAAACCAGTTCAGTGAAAAGTCAGTGTGTAAGTCAACTTCAGTGCACAGTTTTGGTCTAACTTGCTATCTAAACAATGCTGTTCAAATAAGACAGACTATTTTCTACCTATGAAGAAAGAAGGGCAGAAATCAATAAGCTGATGTAAGAGAAATAGAAGCATGGCAGTGTCATGCCTCTAAAAAAACCCCCTTGACTGCACTGGAAAACTCCAGCGCTTCAAGAAGATACACACCTTCCTTGACTTTGTTTTGAAAAGAATTGTCAAGTTAAATGACAGAAATAAGGAAGAAATTTTAGGGTGACAGCAGAGCCTCACTACAGAGCAAATTCTATAAGATGCAGGTATGGAAATCTGCATCTTCAGTAGTGCCCACAGAAACACAGGCAATAATTTTGTTACTGGTCTGGTTAAACACAATTAGAATCATTGATTTTAAATGCTGCCTTACATTCAAGACACATACAAGAAACAGGATCCTTTATATGATCAAACGGATAAGTATTCATTTATCAATATATAATCAAGCAATGTGCAAGCACCTAGAAGTTAAAAAAAAAAGAAAGGAAAGAACAAGCAGCCAACATGGATATGTCAAGTATAAATCATGTCTAATTTCCTTCTGTGACAGGGTAGCAGACCTTGTCAATAAAGGAGAAAGAGCAGACATCATCTATCCTGACTTCAGCAAAGCTTTTGACATCGTGACATTCAAACACAACCTACGTGAAACAAGTATCTGGTAGATGCATCACTGGCTGGAAAACTGTACTCGGCAAATGGTTATCAACATTCACTGTCAGAGCAGAGGGAAATTATCAAGTGAGATTACACAGCGGTCTAGCAGCCTTCACTTGGTTTTCTTAATGATTTTGTTACCAGAAAGTGTGTGCTTACTGAGTTTGCAAGCGGTACCAAGCTGGGAGAGGCTGGGAACTGGCTGGAGCATGTGTCGACTATTAAAATGACCTTGTCCAGCTGAGGAAATACTCTGGAAAAAGCAGAGAGCAGCTTCAGTAAGATGCAGATCTCAGAAGCAAAGGAGCTCTGGGAAAGCATCAAGACAAGCTGTGGTGATGAGGGGATTCTTTTTCCCCCTCCCTGCAGAACAAATGAGGAAAGTGATGGGTACATGGTACCAAAGTCCTGGCCCTATTATTAACAGTAAAACATTAATTAGCTGCTGTGTTCTGCTGCAGAAGAGGACAGATTTCTATCTGTGGTCCTCAAAACACAGCTTGCAAGTACTTATTAATCCATGTGCATGAAAGATGCTGTAAGCATTTAAATGAGTCTTAATTATTAACTATATTAGCTCTTCAGTTAGATGATTTACCAGTGATGCAGCACAGCGAAAACCAGAGCACTTGGGGAAATTTTCTGTGACTGTTCCTAAACAGGAGAAAATCTGCTAAACCTTATAATAAACCAGCAACAGTTTAATACTGGCTTGTGATAGCGTTCTCTCACAAACTGCCATTACCTGACTGGGACAACAAACCACTGCGGATGGCTTTCAGTGTAGACCGAATGAAGGGAACTCATGACATCAAGCTCTGTGTTTCCCCTGGCTTACCTGAGGGTCGTGCCTCTATAATGTAGCCAGTTGTGGGTTTTTCTCCTGAATCTCCCTCAGTCCATTGTAATGTCAGCCCAGAAGCAGTTTTTGTCACCAGAATTTCCTGAGGGGAGCCGGGAGACCCTGAAAGATGAAAGTAGAATAGCAAACAGTGGTGATACCACAGAAAGGTTACCATATTCTTCATTTCTTCTTCTGATACAGGGGAAAAAACATATCTAGAAGTATTGGTCAACATACAGAGAACACGAGCCAGCTCAATGGGCTATTGACCTGAATTTTTCACTACTTCTAGTACCAGCAGTTGTGTATCAATGTCTGCGTGTTACAGGTACCTGTGTTAAGGAGGAAAGAGAATAAACACTCATTTTAACCATTAGCACATCTGCAGCATTTGCATATTGCCAATGCTATTTCTGGCTTCAGAGGTGAAAGTTGTTTCCAAGTTTCAGGGAGAGGTTCATGCAGACAGCCCATGACCATGTTGAAGAGTATTCCTGCTTTACACTGTCTGTGGTGGACCATAAGAGTTACACTGTAGATCCATGGGGCTGCTGTGGGATAAAATGAAAGCTTTCTGGCACACCCAGAAGGGTGGAATTACCAGACATGGTTCTGATGGGGAGAGCAGATATTTCCCTGAGCTAGAAAAGTAGCAAAACCCAGAAATGTGATCATTGCATTGATGTTCTGTGACTTACTAGACAGGCTTGTATCATTGGAGGGCATGTACCTTGTTAGATTATCTGTTTATCAAAATCAATTATCAGATAAGAAAACAAACTCTTTTGGCACACACTTTGAACCAAGCTGGTGTTCAGCCTTTAGCTCCTCTTGACATACCAGGGAATTTGCAGATCTCTCCCTCTGTAGAAGCCAAAGTGTTAGGAGAGAATAACTGTAAACTCTTTCTGGCTTTTCATCCAGGAACCTCTGCTGGTTTCGACAGAGTTATTCCAGCTCTGCCTCCCCTGAATAGCAGTACAGTCAGAATTATGCACCACGCTGCCAGGCTGCAGCTTTGAAATCCATGACTAGCCATTTGTGTTGTGATTTATTCACACTGTTTTGTTTATTCACATCGGACTTCTAGATTTCAGGAAAAAAGGAAACATGTTTTTCATGGGCAATTGTGAAAGCCACTGAATCATTTTCTGAGCTCCTGTAACTCAACTTCTCCTTGGCTTGGAAATCCATGTGAAGCCCTGAGTGCAATATTCCCCGCTGTTGGACCATCTCTGGATAACTGATCTGGCTTGCGACATGCTTTTATGGTTCCACTTACCTTCTGCTGGCCCAGCTGTGACGTTGGCTTGCAGTTCAGGTCCGTAGGCAATGGTTCGGGCTTGCACTCTGAATAAATAGGTCATGCCCTTGGTGAGATCTCGGACCTTCAGCCAGCGTTGCCAGTTCCCTTTAATGTCCACGGTCACCACCTTGCTCACCCCTGGAACAGCCATGCAGATAAAAAAACAAGAGAAGGTTGTAATGCAAAAAAAGAAATCAAGTGGAGCTTATTACATCAAGATGGTAAGTAAAATTATCTAACAGTTTGCTAAGAAAGTATTTCTTACAATTAGCAGGAGTTTAAGTAGTGATAATAGCCAATTTTCAGCACTGATAAGTATAATTAGAGTTTAAGCTTGATAAGTGGGTACTGACAAGAAAAAACCTTACAACACAACTGGGAAATTACCAAGAGACTTCATGCAACTTCACTAATTACTCTGGGAAGAAAGGAGGAGGTAAATGAAGAGGACTGCACGTTGCTCCTTAAGCAAGCATTTCTCCACTGCTGCTTTGCCAAGTAACCTGCAACATCGCCTGGAGGAGGAAACAAGGGCAAGGTTCTGTCCTTTAATTTCATCCTGTCATTTCCACCACTGCCAAGTGAATGCAAAATGAAGGATGTGTATCTCACAGGTAACTTGGGGGTATAAATACCACTGCAACAGGGGATGTCGTCAAAGCACTATTAGCTTGGACAAGGCTGAACTCATCACTTGCATTTCTCTCTTCTCACTCTGAGAATTGTTCATACATGGATGAATTTAAATCAATGCTGTTTCCTTCACCAAGGTTCATAGCTACTTTCACATTTAGGTTCTTAGTTCTGCATAAAGGGCAGTATTCTGAAAACAAACAATTTAGTTTTCACAGAGTTTTTCTAAAAGTAAGTGAATGGAAAGAATTTGATTTATAAAATATTTTACTGAACAGAAGTTCAGGCATTGGAATGGCTCACCCAGGGAAGTGGTGGAGTCCCAATCCCTGGAAGTATTTAAGAGTTGTGCAGATGTAGCCCTGAGGGATACGTTTTAGTCATCAAGGTCTTGTCAGTATTAGGTTAATGATTGGACTAGATCATCTTAAAAGTCTTTTCCAATCTAGGAAATTCTGTAACTCTGTGAATCTAACAGTCCTTTTGGTATTTTTCTGGTTCTGTAGATGTACCTAACACATTTCAAACCAAGAAGACAGGAAGTGGGAAAACATTTTTCCCACTAGAGAAAGCTGCTTGTCAGTTTATCTTTCCAGAAAAATGCAGAAGAAAGATGTTTTCCAATCCAGATGATTATTTTATGCAAATCAAGATTATGCTTTCAGTTCTTTATCAGTTACATAAAGAATAATGTCCAAGCAATTTCTGTTCAAAGTTTTCTCCCAGATATAATTTATAACTTGGGGAATCTCTCCTTGGTTAACAAGAAAGCAGTAAAAGTGCTCCCTCCTTCCCTAGGTCTACTATTTCTTTTCTCTGAGACAAATCAGGAAACATTTGTCATTTTGAAGTTATGTTCCAAAAAAATAAAAAAGAACTGTTAAAAAAGGCTCCAGGGCAATTTTGTTGTCTATTATCGTGTAAAACATAACACTGTAAAGCTTAAACAATAAAAGGTCAAACAGGGAGAAGACTGTGCTAAGGAGCAGATCGCTATTAGGAAGTTTTCGCAAAATATGCAGATTTTAATCGGTGACTTGTGAGTGGGAAGGCAGAAGGTGTCACAACGGTGAGAATGCTCAGCCAAAAATCACAAGTGGATGTAAAATCAAAAGATGCAGGAAAAAACTCCAGAAGGTTGGTGGCATGTAGAATGTGAGACCTGGGTTGGGAAGGACCCTCCAGGACTGTGGGGCTTGGCAGCTGCCAGGCCCACAAGCCTCTCTCTTCATTCAGCACTGTTACATGCTCCATCTTCAAATACATTTGGCTTCACCTTGCTCTCTAAATAAAGGAACATGGTATTTCTATTGGAGGAAAATTACGGCATCAAGGGAGGGATTACTACCACAGAGGGAGAATAAATATGTTTGCTGGAAGAAAAATGTTGGTACAAGAGCAAATGGGTAGCAACTAGGAAATAAATCTAAGCAAAAAAAATGGATTCTGAGGAAAAGCCCCCCAGAACCTCCCTGCTCACATCAGAAATCTTCTACAGGGGAAGGAGAGAGAAACTGGAGTCAGAGATAGTACGGGCAGAGGTGGAGAAGAAAAGAAAAGAAAACAAAGGTTCTGAGGATGTTAAGTCAAATGGATGCAGAGAAAACATGATCTGACACTTCCATACTTTCAGGGGGGAAAAATGCATTCTTAAACATCGTGTAGGAATGAATAAAAGGCAGGAAATGCCCAAACAGCCCAAACCTCCTGTATACCCTGAGCACATTTCTTGGTCAGAATTAGAAATGCTTTCTGCATTAGCTCTTTGTGCTCAGACCTGCCAGCCACAAAGGCTGAAAGTGCTTTTATTCTGCTGTTTTCATTCCTGAATATAACTTTCTTAGTGCACGAGACATGGATATTCAGATAATATAGATCCTTATTCCTTAGAGAAGAAGCAAAACCAAGTGATTGATACACTCATTTCTTTGGAAAAGAATTTTAAATGGATTGGCAATAGCTGAAATTACTATCCCTGCTGTCACACTGCCAAAGCTGGACATCCTATTGAACTATTGGTGATCTAGCAGGAATATAAAAATATTATTAAGACCATCCACAAACTTTGGAATCTTTTCTAACTCACCTTTGGAATGTTTTTACATTTGTTTTCAGAGAAATTTGCAAATCCTTCTCTGTTGCTGCTCTGGATAATAACTGAAATGTTTGTGGTCACCATGTTGTTGTGGCCACCACATTGTTGTGGTCTAACTCGAAGCTAGTCCTGCGTTAAAAATGCCGCTTGAAAACTCCACGTAAACAGACGCAACTAAATTTCTATCACAGTTATTTTCCCCTGTCAAAAGCGGCAGTGGTACTAGTGATGACTAGCACATTTGATGCCCGGACAATCTTTGTGATAACAGAAGTGACACATGATGTGATAAGTAACACAAATGTGTCTGACGACTATTCTGGGATGGAGCCTACTCAGCTATTTTAAAGCACGAGACGGGGAGACAAGACAATCAGGCACTCTCAGGCTGAGTTTCCTCTTTGCCCATACCAGGTAACAACGGCCATAAAATGACTTTTCAAATCGCACAGAATATAGTTTGTGCAAGAAAATCAGGGAGGACAGACAAAAGCTATATTCCACTATATTATACTTTGCTGAATAGTTTTGGCAAAGGTGGAATTGTTTTACTTAGCCTCTGCCACCTGGCTTCTCTTGGAAAAAGGCAGAGAGCAAGTAGGAAATTGGGCAGAGATAAAAGATACTACAGTACTTTTCTGTCATTTCCTCATGAATATGTATGATCGGAGGTTTTTCTTACCCTGGACGGGAGCCAAAGGCTCATAGACTACTCGATAACCCTGCAGGACTCCATTTGCTGCTGTCGGCTCGCCCCAAGACACATTGAGCGTAGTGCAAGTGATTTCAGAGAACGCCAAGAAGCTGGGAGCACTGGGTGCTGAAAGGATTACAAATAGATTGAATTGCGGTAGGAGTAGTCAATCTGATATACATATATCTTATAAAACATTTGTTTATTCACCCAGCCTAAATCTGAAGCAAACAGGATGAGAATGGGATTTCTCAATTATATCCAAACATTCTGTAATCAATCAGAAACCCAGCCTGCCCTCAAAAAAAGCAACCACTCAGCTGCAAAGCCAAACCTTAAAAGCAAGCAAGAAGGTAGGACACAGAAGGGAAAGACTCTCAGAAGAGTGCTACATGAGCATATAGCCCTAGTGCACACTTCTTCATAGCCACCAACAAGGGCATTGCCCCCACCCTGTGCTGGAGTATCTCCACCATGATCAGGTCCAGCACAGAGCAAGCTCAGTCTGACTGGGTGGCTGCCGATTCAGCTTTAAAAAATAAAATAAAATAAAATAAAAATTACAAAGGCAAAATAAAAAAGGATAGATTATAAAAAGCTCAAATTTCTTCTGGACTAGCTTGTGAAGTGTGACTGGTCCTTCTGCCAGTTCATTCTTGTTTCCATTGTATCACTCCTTTTCCCACATGGTCCACTTATTTGATCCCTTTTTAATCCTCCAAGACCATGACAACGTAATGGCTCATCTGAAGCCTGATCTAAACACCAGTGCCCTTCTTTATTCACCCATATCCCTTATCCACTGCCCAGTTGTGCACTGGTAATCATCAAATCTGTGCTTTGAGACAAGACAATGGTCCATACCTGCCTGGTGCGTCCTGCCCTGTGAGGGGCTGCTCCTGGGGCCATCCCCGGCTGCGTTGAAAGCAGAGATGCAAACCATGTACCGTGTGTGGCTGGTCAGGTTTTTGAGCCGGACGGTTGTTTCCGGGAGGAAAAGGACCTTCACTTTCTCTGTATCATTTTGGATGTCACTCTCCCAGTAATAAATCTGTTGGGAAAGTGAGATGGTTTAGTATATACAACACCTAGAAAATATCTGGGCATTGCAGCGATAAAAGAATGAGGAAGGTGGCGCAGTCTTGCTCCGGACTCCTCCGTTAAATGGGATACTAACACTTTTCACCATGTGCCCTATCTTTTCTCTTCGTTTGGCAAATTCCCTCGAGTCTGGTGATCATGTAGCTGAGTATATCACTCAAAAATAGAGCGCAAGCTGAAGAATATGGTCTAATGACAGCAGATACGAGCTGCCAGAGTTCAGCGATGAGTGGTCAGTTTTTAAATTCCCCCTGAAAGACTAGCTGCCTGTCAGCAGTGGCATCCTGATATGATGCTCCATAATTCACCTCTGTATGCACAGAATGGTTTCACCCTTTATGTTCAGAGGACATTCAAGCAAATGCCTTCCTGAAGAGGGTGATAAAGACTTTCCCAAAAGTTCCTTGAGGTACTCCTCCTTATTCTTCCCTTACATAATTTTTATCCTGATGCCATAAAATTAGGCCTTGGAGAAGTCATTTCCAAGAGGAAATGTAGTGCCAGCCCTACTTATTGGACAGGCCTGTCAGCGAGAGCATTGTAACCAGCCAAAGCAAGCCAGAAAGTTGGGAGAATGAGCCAAGGCAAGACTCCACCTTGGCTCTCCAAGCCAAGCTGTTAGAGCCATCTATATATGTACAAAAGAGAAAGAACACGAATTGATATATAAGGATGCTTGTTACTGCCAAGAAAGGATGCCAGATTATTCACATTGGCTTGGCTTTTCTTCGCTTATGGACCTAAATTCATGGAGAGAAGCAGAGCCAGACACTGAACCCAAGCCAAGATCCAGTGTTTGTAGACTTGCCCATTTCCACTCTCTGAGGGTCCATTCTCATGCTGGAGAAGCAAAACAACATGCCTCTGCAACGTGCTCATCGCCTATGAACCACATGCTATTAATACTATGATTTAATTTTATTAAAGTTAAGGAAATGAAGTAATTCTTCCGAAATCTGACCTGGCTCAGGCTCCTTGCTTGGAGAAAGTTTTGCTTTTCCTAGTAGCTTGTAACATTTGATGGATATGAGAGCTCAGTTAATTTTCTTCAGTGCATTCCTTGCCCCTAGCTCTTGTCGTTCTGTTGCTTTTTGGAGCAGATATGTTGCCTCCGTAAGAGGATCTGCCTCCTTATCCGCGTACCCTGTTTCCCCATGCTCTCCTTCTCCACAACTAGCAACGCACTTTTCCTTTTCTCTCCACCCCTGCTAATCTCATTCTTTTTCTTTTGGTTTTGGGACTTAGTGCCATTTCTGTACTGCAGTCTGAACACTTTTAATTTGTGCTATGCAGTAAGGGCAATTGTAGCTTACAGAGCTATCTCACAAGTAAAAGAAATGCCAAGCAGGATAAATGAAACCAGTAGAAACTGGAGAGTTGCCTTGTAGCCTTGGATGTTCCCATTCTGGCTGTCGGCAGGAGGGGGGTCCCAGGTGAGCTCCAGCTGGCTTGCAGAAAGGGAGTTTACTTGAATGTTCTGTGGGGCCAGCGCTGGTGCTGGAGAGAAAGGAAAACAGAAGAATTAATAGTGACAAGCAGAACTAGTTCATATCCAGGCTGTGATTTTCCGTTTGCAGAAGGACCCAGGGTGGGCTCTGTTTACGCCACAAGCTAGCTACCTGAGTCAGCCCTGGAGGTATCACAGGGAAGTCTCAGCACATGCGGACTGAGGAGCAGCCCAGCCTCTGGACGTGGTTCTGTTCTGTCCCACACAGACTAGGTTAGACATTGAATCAACTCAATTCCTGCCAGTAGCTTTGGAAAAGAAAGGAGATTTCTGTCTTTATTCTACAGTAACATTTGGGGCTTGTCTTTGGCAGCGATGCTATGCTTCTGACCAACCACTCCTGAAAGTAATTAGGGGCAAGGCAGCCCCTTTGCCACCATCAGCCTGGCCTCCCACTCAAAAGCAAGCCTTTCTAAGAGCCTGCTTCCAAGGCTCCAAGACTTAGGGCCAAAATACTGTCCAAAATTACCTCCAGAACTAGTCAGATGCTGATCAGTTCAACTAGTATTTTATACATGACAAAATGATTTTCAGTTTGCAACTTGAGAGCTCTGTTTTGATTATATCTTTGCAAACAAGTGCTGGCCCTCTTCACTTTTGTTCTTCGCATTGTGCTGTGCTAGAAAACTAATCTTTGAGTGCACCTGGGTCACACCATCCTTTCCTTTGTCAGGATCCAACTTGGTGCAGGTGGATTTTCTTCCCCAGTGGCCAGCAAGGACAGCCTGTTGTCCCGACCTGCTGTCTCTGCCTCCGGCAGGTCTTAACAAAACAGCACGTGCTCTGCTTACAGAAAAGGTACCCAAGCGCATCCCATGTGAACTCCAGAAGAAGGAAGAGAAAGGCAGGGCAAAGGGTACACTTCTGCTTTCTCTGTGTTCACAGTGGTGTAGCCTTCACCCAGACCACCTGAGAAAGCCACATCTTTTCTCTCTGCTCCTTTATGGGCCATAAATAGAAGTGATAAAACATTGACTACGCCAGTTAGATAGCCCCGGTTATCTGATCCTCTGGAGACTTCTTTCTTTAGAGAGAATGACCTTCATAAGTCACACTTTTCTACCAATACTCCCTCCCCTCAGAGTTATAAAATAAAATAGTAATTAACACCCACTCAGCCTGACACCAACTATTTATTTTGTTCTAACTGTGTGGTTTCCATATTATCACTGCCCACCCTGCCGTTAATGGAAATGTTAATAACCAGCGCCAGGTTGTTGTGACAGATGCTTGGGCTCATTATCAGAAATTCTTATTTACCGCTCCATTAAACGACAGAATCACACAAAAAAACAATTCAATCAAAACTAACTGGAGGAATTTTAACAGCCACATTAATAATCCAAAACATAAATAAAGTTAATGTCTTTTGCATGCTTGCCATCGGCAACTCTATTGCAAAATTATTGCTGTACAATTAAAACGTGAAAGGTAAAATTGCAAAGAGCCTTTATTCCAGTGCACAGTTAAAACTATTTGTTTATTACATTTTTTTTTGTCCCCTTTTTGGATGGATGTAGCAAATAAACGAGGTGACAGTGACCATCAGTAAATTACAGCTTGTTCACAGGGGTGCTCTCGTTTAATTGTTGCCCTGTCTCCTGCACTTCACGGAGGAGTGAAAAGGAGCAGTTATGACGGGCTGGCTGCCTTCAGCACAATGCAGTGGCTGTTCCGTCAAGGACCAAAAACCTCAAGATTTTAAGACTTTCACAGCACACATCAGAGTGTGAGGCCAAACTGATCACACTGTACAAACCTGAAAATACATCTCAGAGATTTGCAGATGATGACATGCTCGGGGAAACAAGAATATGTACAATCGCAGCAGAAAATGGATCACTTTAGCGATGTATTTTCTCTGTAGGTAGTGACACTACTGTCTGTCCTGAGCTGACAGCTTCAGAGTGCTCTCAATACCCAGGTCTGAAGCTGTGTCTACAAGCAGCCCTTTTCTTTGGCTCCCATGTGCCAGTCTGCAACAATTGCCACTTCCGAGATGTGACCATTTGAAGAGTCGGCATGCGCAGCTTGCTGCCAGAAAGCCACCACTTTTCCTCGATCCCTGTTTGGAGCACATCTAAGAAACACAATGGCTAAAACCTGCCAGTGATCACTCTCCACTGACACTCTCACTGCTGGAGTTGCACTTTTGCTGGCATGGCAGTGGAAAATTTGATGGGAAGCAGGGGGGGGG
>WEIS01056458.1:14440-27271 GCA_013389965.1 Todus mexicanus | reverse complement strand
AAAAGAAAGATGATGTGGAAAGAGACATTTCTCTTTGCTACCCCAGAGCCTCGTCGAGATGCAAATTGTTTGGTTCTGTGCCCTGTGAGTCTGTCCCTCCGTTCAACTTTCAAAAGCTGATGTGTCCCTCCTCTTCCTAGCACAGACTTGCTGTTGACAGCAAGGGACAGCAGAAAAGTGCTGCTGACGCTTGATGTGGCTCTGTGCAGACAGCACATTACATTAAGGGTGAAATGAAATACTTTAAAAAGAAGGGAAGATATCCCTAAAGGTTCTACCTGTTTGAAACCCCAAACCATTTACCGATTGCATGGACAGCCTGTGCCAATAGAACCAACTGCATTTTAAAGGTGAATTCAAAAGACTTTTTACCTTCTAGGAATGCAGTTCAAGATTACCAACCTCTGAATTTTTTCATGGCTGTTGAAATCACGGACACATAAAAAGCAAGGTTAAAGCTGCATACCTCACACTGCTTTAGGTGTTAGTGACATTATCAACTATAGCAGGAGTGACACAGACCCCCGAGGGTCCAAACTCAGCTCTTGGCAGGTGGAAAGCATTTCACTTTCCCTGAAAAAAAAAAAAGGTATGTGCTCATGAAGTCTAATTCTATGCACGTATCCTGCCTTGGAATCTCATGCAGATATTTGTAAACATTCCTTACCTGATTTCAATTCACCTTTGAGATTGTCTCCCTGAAACTCTCAGCCAAAATGTAAGGAGAAAGGCTAAAGTAGTTGTATAGTAATTATTAAAAATAAATAGTCACCACTGTGGACTGGGATGATGTTGGCAGGATCATGTAAAGGCAACAGATCTATCTGGAAGTGCGGTGAGTGTGTTAAAATGAGCCCATGAATGAAGTTACACATCTAAATCCACATTTAAACATACCACTGCCCTCATTTTCCAGTTGTACTGAACAGCCTCTGTTCACTCTGCAGTCAATTTGGGCTTGCAAATGCTTATAATCTTTGAAGAGAAGGTGCTTAAAATCCCCAGTGGCACCAGAGCTCTGTGCATTGCAGATGGTTCACCCCAGTTTTTCTTGCTGCTCTCTGGGCTGTGTGGCACCGAGAGCTTTTCATCAGTATGAAACTCCTATTCCTTTTTCCCAGTGACAGTTGCCACGATGCTCTGTAGCGCAGGTAGGCTACAAATCCTTGTGATTCATTGGGTAAACTTAATAACTGCTTTTATGAAGCATTCCTTGCTGCTCTTAACATCTGCTCCAATTTCTAGGTAGCAAAAGATTTCTTCTCTGCTGATTTTCTAATTGTTTCTATAATGCCAGCATTATGTCAGAAAATTTGCAGACAAGTCTGGGACAAGATTCCCCGATATTCATGCCATTTAAGTAAACATACGGGAAAAAAATGAGGAGAAAAATGCAGTGAAAAAGATTGAAGATTTTCTGTGCATCAGCTTGATCCCAGGGTTCCAAACAATTCGAAGCAAATTTCTGTTTTGTAAAGACGTCTGATCCTTTTCTATCTAGCAAGCATTTTTCCCCTAGTTCATCAAAGTATGCTTTTGCGAACATGCCTGCTTTATTCCCTCGTAATCAATATATTTGCATTTTGGTGTTAGCACCTAGAGGCCAGAATCTCATTGCACAATGTGTTGTATAAACACAGAACAAAGAGACAGCTCCAGGCCTAAAAAGCCTCTAATCTGTATGTCTGCACATTAGAATGGAGCTGTGGCTGCAGCATGTTCTGACATATCAGCTGTAATCTTATCTACCTACTGAGTAACAACAAGAGAGGAGATGCAGCAATATTCAATGTAGCATGTGCTGACAATTAAAGCTTTCACATGCTGTACCTCCAAACCAGTTAGCACACTGGTTCCTGGGTTACTGGCACACACAGTCACCGAAAACAGAGCTGGAAAGGATTTAGGGAGGGCTCACACAAGCCATCCTTCTGCATCACTTCAGGATCAGCCTAGGTGGTCAGATCTGTGATCTTATCACTGACCTCTTTCCAGATTCCTCCATCATCCTCACACAAGATCTGCCAGCATATCCCTATTTTAATAATTCTTAAAATATCAGATTATTATTATTATTATTATTTAAATACTAGCCTAAACTATCCTGGCCATACCGAAGTTCTGTCCCTGCAGTGGTATGGAGAACAGATTGTTTCCTCTCCTGTTGCAACCACTGCCTTCAAGTTATGGTGCAGATAAGCAACAGCTAAGTGGATTATAAAAGCCAAACGCAACAGAACAAACAGAAGGTCACAAGATAAAACAGAAAGACTGATGTGCAGAATGGGCAAAGCAAAAAACAAGGGTTTTTCTTGCAGTAGGAACTTAGAGAAGGAATGCTGAGATGGGATCTCCTAAGAAAGAACAAAAAGGTGTATCTGCAGTTGTTTGCAGTCGCTCCTTCCACCAAGAAAAAAGCAGCAGGAAAGGAAAATATTTAGTATTTATTGGCCATTTTCTTAGTGTCTGCAAAAGCAAGGTAAGAGCAGGGAATGCTTCTCCTGTGCAGCAGTACCTCCGTGCCATCAGGAATGCTGTGTGAGCGATGCTGATTAGTTCAATAACAATTAGTTAATTGTGCTTTAAAAACAGCTACTGCGAAACTGCTTTCCGCTGTGACAAAGCAGCACAAGCTATATTTAGAATGTAAAAGATGTTTCCCACCAATTTCTGGCTGCTTTAAGCCAGGCTACATTTTGCAATGGAACTGTGTGCTTTTCTCAAAACCTCCACTTTCTGGGGTTACTCAGATGTGCTTTTGATGAATTAAGCCAGGCAGACCCACACAAGAACCCATCCAAGGCAACTCTGTTTGCCAGCATTGGACCTGAGTACTTCTACCTTCTTATTCAGGCTCGATAATTTGGCACCAAAAGCAAGTGCTCTGCCAGCTACTAACTTTGTCAGGCTTGTGTCACCCTGAGACTTGAAATGAGTCTCAGAAAAGAACAATCTGATGTAACCCATCTTTGAGAAACCCAACCTCTGCTGGGTTGGGGAGGAGGTTAAAACAGCTTGAAAAGCTACATTTTTGTAGGAACGGACTGGCCAGGGAGGTGGTAGAGTCACCATCCCTTGAGGTGTTTAAGAAAAGACTGGATGCCACACTTAGTGGCACGGTTTAGCTGAGTGGTGGTGGTAGGTCATAGGCTGGACTCGATGATCTCAGAGGTCTTTTCCAGCCATAATTATTTTGTGATTCTGTGAAATAATCCCTTTTCAGGAATTTTGATATATGTGTTGATTTAGGTGGTTGCAGAGATCAGTGTAAGAGAAATGCGAACATTTCCTACTGTATGAGAGATCGGTAAAAGTCAATGGAAGAAGAACTTGAGCAACATCTACTTCACCCTCATGAACACTAATGAAGAGGGAGCACAATCTAATTGATGCAAAAATAGAAAGATACAGAAACCTACCTTGGTGGAGAAGAAGGGGTGAAGAGGGGAAAGAGAATAGCTGTCAGGATGGGGACTTTGGGAATCTAGTACATTTGCAATTGCTTTACTCTGTGCCATATTATCTGGGTAGACAAACACCTCCCTCCCTGTGTGCTACACTTAGTACAGTAGCTGTATGTTGCCACATCAAATTTTAAAGGGTATTAAAGTCATGAAACAGCATAAATAAAAGCAGCTGCAAATGATACCCAGATGTAACATCCCCAGCTTAGCACTGGGAAGCTTCCCAGCATGGGCTGGGCACATCTTCAGCATCTGCAGAGACATGAGGGAGGCGGGGGTGGAGGGAGGAGAGAGGGTGCGATGGAATTCACTGCTTACATTGGAAAAACATTAACATGAAACAAGGACTAGAAATGGAGTATCCTTTCTGTGGACCCAGTCTGTAGGAGGTTATCTGCCACTAGCATTTTTCTTGAACTCAGGAGGCAATCGTGTTCTGAGGAAACCTCCATGGAGATGAGTTATTAATGAAGAACCTTCATAAACTGTCAAGTGACTCAAGCAGAAGTAATTCTCATCCTGTCCCTCACCATCTCTTCCAGCAGTGGTGAAAACACCATTGCTGTGATTACCAACCTTTTAACAAGGGGTTTAGATTTCTCAATGAGCCATATGCAATTCAGGATTTTCACGGGACAGACACAATCTGAGTGATGCAGGAAAAGTTCCTGTGATCTCGTTGCAATGCCTACAGCTGAGGCAAAGCTCACAGAGCAGCACTGTGAAATAGAGCCTGCAAACAAAACCTAGATTCTTTTCTTCTGCTGAAGCCCACAGTTCTACTTAGCTAACACGAACCTAAAATAGGCTATCACATCGCATACTGAGATTATCCATCAACAGACTGAGAACACGTGGCCCAAAAGTAAAGCCCTTACAGAACTGTCAGGCTGCCTCAGGAAAGGGCACATAGGTGGTTAAAACAGGAAGGGGGGAAACAGTAAAATGAGCTCGTTCCTCTATTTCTTTTGTGTCAACAACAGTATGATCACACACAGGCAGGCAGCCCCTCAGTCAGCAGAGACGGGCCCATCAGCAGGAACAGCAAGGAGTCTGACAAGCATTAGGTATGCACAGACAAACATACAGGCACAAACCTACGAGCTAAAATCCCCTCTCACTTACATCAATGCAAATCAGGGTTGGCTCTGCTAAAGCCGGTAGAGCTAACACAGTGTGAAAGTTGTGTAACTGAGAGTGGCGTCAGCTCCCATGAGCGCAGGATTCACCCCTAGGAGGTACTGAAGGTCGTTCAATGGTGCAAAGGAGGGTGAAGACCTGACAAGTGTTTGATGCTCTGGCCTGATCCTCCCTCAGGTGCACCAGAAGAAGGGTGCAGCACTGGGTGGGAAAGTACCACTCTCAACTCTCCTAAAAGTCTACCCATTAGTCAGAGGCAAAATTGTCTACTTCAGACTAGTTACCCAGGCTTTCCAGCTTCCAGAACTCCTCCTTTCCCATTTATAGTTATGTTTGACTCATTAGAATTTGTTAATCCCGCACTCAAATATCACAATACCACAAACTCACGGTAGCTGACAGAAGCACCCAGTTAATGTTCAGTAACAGCACCTACTAAAACCTAATAAGCACCGACAACTCCTGATGCGCCACTGAAGTCAAGAGAGTGTATCGAATAATTAGGGTGAATCTCCACTGGGCTTGCCATATAGCAAATGTTAAAAGCTGTATTGGAATAAAGTCAAACCGAGCAAGGGAGATCTGCCACTGCGATGACCTTTCACTGCAGCTTTAATGCGAGTTTGGGTAGCTGACCCCCATGAGGGATTCATTTAGGACTTACAGATTGCAATGGTCAGAGAACCCCAGGAAGCCCACAGAGGACTATCATCTTGTGCTCCTGGGGAGAGAGGGATTAAATTTAAATTTTCTTGACTCTTGAGTGAGGATTTTCTCTCCTTTCATGGGTTTTTTTAAATTTTTTTTAAAAATGATTTTATTTTTCAGTCATAGCATTCCCACGTTCCTCACCCCCAATATCGTCTCAGCGTCTGTTTTGCTGTGGCCAAAATGTTTTAGAATATTGCTAATTCATACTTTCATAAGAAAAAAATGGCAACTTTTTTCTTTGTTGTTTTCACTCTACAACAGGCAACCTGAAACGCCTCCAGTTCCATGATTGACGATGGATACAGCAAACAGATGTCAGAAAAGAAAACCAACTGTGTTTCTCTACAGCTGGCTTCACAGCAAAGCCGTGCAGAGGAGGCAACGCCACGGGAGTTGAGACCCATATGAAAATACTTCCAACGTTTTGCTCACATATCCCAGGATGACTGAAAACAAGCAGAGCAGGACTGCACAATTAGGGGAAATAGAAATCTGGCTGCAAACACAACCCCTTAGTTAAAAATACTCCAACTCCAGCCTGTGTCTGCTTGAATATGAGCTACCAGCCAGGGGCTTCCTCACTTCTTCACCAGGGCAATTTATGGTCCGTTTTACTTTACTACTCATTGCTCATGTTTTTCAAAGGAAGGTTAATTCCTTTGCTTTTAATGGGGTAGCTCTGCTGTTAGTTCAGCAAGGCTTTGCATACACAATCAGGCTTCTCATCCCTCTGGGTACTGTGCAGGGATGTCCCTGCCCTCACTTCTTCACAGGCCATATAACCCTGGAGCAGAACAGCTAATTTGTCCTATCCCTCCCACTGCTGCTTGCACCAACTCCAGTGCAAAGACAGGAGTCCCGATGATGAATTTGAATATGGAGAGTCTGTCTGTCTCGGGCTGCAGTCAGGACTGAAAATTGACATCAAACTGTTGGGTTTGTGAGATGGGAGTTTATCATCTGAGCAAAACATTGCATGGCAATTGCAGCCCAATGCCACCGACACCAGCAGGAGCAGTGGCAGAGAGAAGTGAGCGCAGCTGATCAAGAACGGATGGTATTTTTGCTTGGAGAAAAACATCTTTCCTACATTGAGACGTGATAAAAAGAGGCAATTACACCAGAGCTAAGCAGGAGCTGCCGCACTGGATAAAGCATTGTGCTGTACCAAAGGCTGCTTATGACCAATATTAACAACTTAATGAGCTGTTAATGAGGCGCACATACAGCTTTTACTTGCAGCATGAAAACATTGCAAATCATTTTAGGGAGCTTCTGGATTGTCAATGGAGAATTAAAGATGTCAAATAAGCCCATCAAATCTATGTCTCAATCTGGACATTGCTTTCCCGTGCATTCTCTTAAAATTCCTTTTCCTATATGGTAGAATAACTTGCTTTGACAGCAGTACAACTCTCACTTAGACTTGCTTCCTTCTGCCTTGACATTAGATTTCGGTCTCCAGAGAGCTGCAGGGATGTCTTTTTGACATGTTGACATTAAGGACACTTCTTCCACAGACTCACACTGGCACGGTTACTTTCTGTCTTGCCATTATAAGAGCAGCTACTGAGCGGAGCTACCAAATGTGGAAGTTTAATTATGAAACCTTTGTGCTTGCCTGTAAACAGATTAAGAATGTAAAACTACCCTTACAAAAAATAAAAATAGCCAGTTTGAATAGGAAAGGGAGCTAACGTTTTTATAGAAAATTCATATCCATAATTCCCCAGCATTGCAGCAACACCAGTAACGCAGAAGGAATGACTAATGCTCTAATGTAGGCACACTTTAGTTTGTTATTTTTTACTATCCTGACAGAGCCCTGCAGGATTAGATAATGCAGCTGAGCGCTATCTACACTGCGATTACCACCAGTGGAGCTGCATTGATGGGAACAACAAATCCAAATTGGACTTGCTGCAGACAAGCCCCAAGTGGAAACCACGTATAGAGCGAGTCTGGAGGAGTTTAAAATCCACCAAGAAATACTAATGGGATGTACCCAGTGGCTGATCCTACTCTCAAAACCAGAATGCTGTTGAGATACAGGCATAATGTTTTCTAGTAATGCAGCAAAAACTGAAAAGAGGTTTTTGTTCTCCCAGTCTAAACAAGAAATGTCTCTCCACTATTTTTTCCTCTCCATCTTCCTATAGCTTCTCTTTCTTGCTCTGCTCTGACTTTTCCCTCTCTTTTAGCTCTTGTTGGAGAACATGGACTGGATGTTTAACTCTGTGCTCAGAGAAGAACTTCTTCCTTAGGGAGAAAGGCACTGAAGACAGGATGAAAACCCAGTGTCACTCCTGGAGCATGGCATTCCCAGAAGGGCTATGTAAAGCTCATTCACAGTCAAGCACGATGTTGGAACAGCTCTGTAGATTCTTGAAATTTTAAGGGGCGGGGAAAAGGAAAAATCAATGTTTCAAATACCCTACTACCCTCCAAAAGCAGCCTTTTGCTGATGTTCAGAAGCATCAACAATTAAAAAGCAAATATCTTAACATTTCAAAAGCTTGGTGCCTTAAAAGTGTCAAGGAGGGTGAAACCCTTACTTTAAAGTTTGAGCAAGTGAAACCAATAAAGTATATTTTATGCTACTTTCCAATAGCTTTCCTCCATCCCCTTTTGTTCATCAAGGGAAGACACTGTCCCTAGGCTGACAGGTTTTAGACTACTGCAATGTGAAATGGCCATGATAATCCTTCTCTTCCCTTCTCCAGTGGCATCTGGGATGGAAATGCCCACCCAGTTCTTCTAGCTGTGCCAGCAGCAATGTGCTCCCTATCTGCATACGCACAGTCAGGCACCCAGAGACATGGCCCACGTGTCCCAAACAGATAGGAGAAAACAGCCACGGGGGCCACAGCAGACTGATTGAAGCTGCCAGCTCTAATGCACTGAAATGCTGTCATTCCTCATGTAGGCTGCTAACAAGGAGGCACAGGGGACTTCTCTGCAAAGCATCTTCTCAGCTGCGTAGGAAAGGAGACCAAGCTTCTGGGCTCTAAGAGGAAGGGGGGTCCAAGGTAGCGCTGAGGGACTCCCTTCTCCAGAAAGCAACCTACAATGGGGAGGTGACACCACACAGGGTATTTTGTACAAACACATGAAAAGAGCGAGGCCTGCAGAGAGAGACAGAAACACTCAGGGACAAAGCAGCCTTGTTCTGACACCCTTCGCTGGCATTAGCTGAAGAGACAAAGGACATTGTCCAAGTACAGATAACGTAAGAAGGGACAAGAGCTTTTTGCTAGCAGCAGTTTATGAAGGGGAGCCAGGTGCCTGGGGTCAAGTCTCTGCTTCCTTATGATACTTCTTTCTCCTAACCATGTCTGCTTATTTCTATTTTGTCTTCTCTTTCCCAAACCTACATCACTATTTGTGGTCTTGGAGTTTTCCAAATGATTTCTATTTCTTGCCAATAAAATGCTGAAGATGACCAGGCAGTGCTGAGTGCTTCCCCTGATGTTATTGGCAGAACAGGACAAAATTAAGTTTGTGAACTCCAGGAATACCTGTGGAGTCACTGGCAGGAGGGCAGATGAAAATAATTGCAGATAACAGTGGGATATTTGCTTTGGTATCTGCTGGCTTTGAACCAAGAGGTAGATTTAGGTTTTGAAGATGGTGAGAAAAAGAGAGGTAAGCAGCAGTTGTCCACCTGTCCCACTTACGTTCCTTTTCAAGCTACAGTTTCACTTGGAAGAAAGTGGGATGGCCAGGATACCTTTTCTGAAAGATTATGGTACAACCAAGGTGGCGTTTCAATGGAGGACTTCGAAGAAGAGGATCTGTGTATCCCAGCTCTTTTTGCTCCTTGCCTTTCCTGTTGCAGAACCAGCCCTCAGAGACCATTATTAAAACCACCAACAACAATGGGCTAGCCTCATCAGTTCTTGTGCATTCTGAAGGTCACCAATGTCACCATCAGTTATAATGACACACATCTCTCCTCTCTTTGCACAAATAGATTTACAACCCGTTTAAAGGCTAGTGTCTCTCAGTGCACTTCATCCCTCCTGCTACCTCCTCTCCACACACACGTGCTCTCCTCCAGCAGCAGCTGCTGGAAGAAATTATGAATTCCATTATTTTTCATCCAGAACAGCTTTACAGTATATGGGAGAAGCACTGGAGGCTGCTGGCTCATTAGCACAGGATTTGTATTGCCGCCTTCCATTTTATTCACCTTCCCAAATTAGGTGAAGCATGCCTGCCCCAAACCTGTGATTTCTGTTTAATTAAAATGCAGGTTGTGGATTCTCCTCCACTCCAGAGCCCACCATACAATCAGATAGTGACAGCGACCTGGTAGAATAATGGTCTTGATATAGTGGTTGCTCTAACAGAGTCTTAATTTCAGTCAAGCAGAACAGCACCTCTGGTAGCAGCTGCATTTAGGGCTGGGATGAATATCGGTACCCAGCCCCTCACTGAACACTCGCTGCCTTCCCAATCAAAGCTGGCGTCCCTGACAGCTGAACTGTTAAATGAATTAACAAGGCGAGAAGGGGGTTTGCCGGCGGGGCTGTGACTCCCTTCCTAATTTCTGCAAGTGGTGGCTTTCAATTTTTCTGTCATTTGTCGGGAGATGCACATGTCTCTCTAATGAGCAGGGCAGAGCTACAGCCAGCTCGAAAAAGGCGGCATTAGGAGGATTTTCTGGTCCGTGGAGGAGAGGGATCCAGGCGCTCGAGGCAGATGCGGGAAGGACACCAGCTCTGTTCAGACTGAGAAGGCAGTGTGTCCTTCCTGGCTGAGCTGAGCGTAAGGACTCCCAGTCTGCTCTTCTGACATAGGGAAGAATTGCTCTCCACACCAGTGAGTTTTTCAAACATCCAGGCAAAGCTCAAAATGCAGCCTTTGCTGAGGCTTTGATATTATGAGCTGCTGTAACAAGAAAAAGGTTTTGTTCCAAAAGTAGCAAAACCCCCCCAAAACTCAGAAAACCCACAAGACTTGTATCCAGCTCACTTATTCACCAGGCAACTCAGGATATAGAGGTCTGGTCTGGTCAGGCTGTCAGCTGGGGTACAACTCAATAGCATCCCAGGGCTTGAGAGAATCTCCCCATTTAGGTGGGGTGCTTTTTACTCATTTGATTGGCAAAAAACAGCTAGAAGGTTGGTTGTAACGGCTTTTTTTTTTTCTTCTTCTTCTTCTTCTCAAGTGTGTCAAGGGGCTCCATTGCCTACTGGAGCTTTTGTTGTGAAAATCCAGATATGATAAGAAAATCTTGAAATCTAACAGGGCAGAGAGGAGGGAAGGAAGGACAGAAAAGTGGACGGAAGGACGGAAAGGGGGAACGGAAGGACAAGGGGCAGTTAATTACAGACACTCTTCTGCATCACTCACCTGGCTACAGTAAAGCTGAAGGGCACATAGATTTCAAGGGCATATTATTTCCAGGTGCCCCATATGGTGTGAAACTCTCACCAGAACCGCACAGAACTGGGGATTTTGACCAAGCTGGCCTAAACCCAGCACATTTCTCCACAGGCACATGCTGTATATTCTTTTTTACAACCAAGAGAGGAATGTTTTCCCACCTACTAGAATTACTGCAACCCTTACAGCAGAACAAAGCACCGTTTAACAGTACTGAGATGTAAGTTATCTGAGGCCTTCAGATCAGGGACTGGTCCCTTTCAGTCATCTTGCGTTCAGTGTTATGCTTGTGTCGTCAGTGCTTGTTATTTATTGGGAAGGTTTTCTCTGTTTTTAACACGGATGCCCCATTGCTGAAGTTAAGCAGCCCCATTTTCTTCCAGCTTGCCGCTTAACTGCCTTTACGATGGCTAAGAACATTGAGCAAACGAACAACAAAAACTTGTATTTCCCCAGCATGCTTGAATTCCAAGGTGTCACAAATCAATTTAAAACTTAAATTGCAATACCAGCTCCAATCACTTTACTCACAGGATAAATCACAGCCAGTTCTGGAGGTGGAAGGAGCACTTCTATAGCTAAGCATAACAACTTCACACAACAAGAGTGAAAATCAGCAGGAAGATCCTACATTCATCATTTCTACCGCATGAACCTGGATTGTCCTTAATCAGAGGTAAACCCAGTATCTCTGAAAAACCATCTGAGTCATGCTCCAATTTCAGATACACCAGCCCTGTCTGTGCAAGAAGGTCTCCTGGATACCTCCATTTCCTCTGAAGTTTGGATCCTTCCATTCCCCTGTGTTCCCAGTCTGAGTTATGCTAATGAAGACTTGGACCGTGGGACTAAAAGACACGATTGTAACAGCATTTCCTCACTTCCCCCAGCTGGTTCTCTCTGCTCTGTACATGTGTACAAATGTGTGTGCTGGCTCCATTTGCAGCAGTGAGATATTTAGCTCTGAAACAAAAATGTACTTTGAAGCCAGATATAGTTGGCTCCACTTGGGGCTTTCTTTGCTGCAGTTGCAGAAGTAAGTTGGAGCAGCAGCAAACTAGGGAAAAAAAAAAAGTAAATATTGCCAGCTGTCTCTGCAGAACCATGCTGCTCTAATTAATTTATGATGTTTTCCGAGAAAGATAGTGAAATGAAAAGGTTAAGTAGAGTTTAAAAAAATAGGCTTTGCTTAGTTTTGAGCAGTAGAATATTTAATAAATAATAATAAAATGAATTAGTGCTGCGTTTGATGGCTTCTACATCCTAGCCTTGAGACGGAAGAACAAAAGTGTAATGGGATTTGTTCATGGCAGCTGACTGAACAACAGAAGGGTGTGTGGTGCCTATTCTTCTTCTAAGCTTCAAAAGATACTGCTGCAGAAATTGATACCATAACTAACAACTATTTTGGTGCCAGCCCCTCTCCAGCTGAGGTCACCATAAATATGGCCCCACTGTTGTGGCTGTGAGGAAGACATCAGCTATTCCAGCTCTGTGCTGCTCAGCTGGAGTTACTGAGAACACCAGAACTCAGCTGTGGGTTACTCAGGGTCTGCAAAACCATCTGTTTCAACCAGACACTTCTTCAAATGCTTTGTAACTGTCTTGTCCTGATTTCTGCCTATGGCCATCCAATGGGGAGATTTTAAAATGATCAGCAAGTTACATTTCATAAATACAGCCTAGATTAGTGCACTCAAGCCCTAAATAAGTAAAGGCATGGGTAGTGCCACTGACCCTCAGGTTCTGTAAGAGGCTGGATGCAACTGCAGACCCTGCATGTTCCTGAGAGTAATAATCATTTGTGCTTCCACAGCTAGCATTAACCTAGACTTGGTGTCTTCTTGACTTCAAGAGCATAAAAATGCTTCAAGAGCAGGGTGTATGCACAGGCAATGTCTCTACACAGAGAGCTATAAAAGAAAAGAACCAGCTTTCTGAGTCTCCCTTGTTTTGTAGTTTTGTTTCTTTTCCCTTGTGGCTTTCCTGTGCTCCACTTTTCACTTCTTTAACTTGAGTCAATTTTTCCCTCAAGCTAATTTGGTATGAACAGTTGTCCTCCTGCAACTCCAAAAATACTTCCTCTTCTTTCTTTCAAATGCCCTTTCCTCCCCTTATTCGTGCA